>MDKJ01360761.1:0-88916 GCA_005239525.1 Nicotiana knightiana
GGGGTGTTTGTTGTTGAGGATAAAAATTTCCCTAGTTTAAGCTAGTAGCAGCGGAGTTAATAATATTTAGTATATGAATATGTGTATATTGTCGCAGAGTAGGTGTGTAGTTTAATTTATATCTTTTGTGTTTGCAGTTCCATGCAAACTGCATTGACCCATGGCTAAGGCAGCGGGGAACTTGCCCTGTCTGCAAATTTAGGGCCGGGTGGGATGAGAATGGACAAGGAGAAGTTGATGCTTATGATATGGTGTAGTTTCTCTACGGGGATAGATACTGTATCTCTAACTTATTTGTAATACCAACGTCAATACACACAATGCATGTATATGCACGCAGAAGCCTGAATCAAAATGAGTCTCATATGGCACTCTGTAATTGTGCAAAGTAGCAGAAATATGTCACATTGGTAAATATTAGCTTAGTCTTCTAATCTTATCAGGCTGCGGAGGTGAGAGCTCTCGATCGAGGACTCCACGAAATACATGTACCTTTTGGCCTGTGCAGATTAATGTATCTGTTTCCTCCCATCATTGTCCTGAAACTTTTTGTTTTCTGGAAATTTTATCTGTTGAGGGAATGCATTTGTCGAGTATGGCTGTCTTTATGAACAAAAAGCTTCAGGAAATTGATCCCATGTTAGAAATCTTCCTTTTATTTGTAGTTTGGTTCAAATTAGTCTTTTACGTCGAGAGATATGACTCAAAATATTTTGTTTTTGATACTATGAAAAGCTACATATCTTTACTCATATGTGGAAGGGGCTGATGAACCTTGAATTATGTACTTAACAGCAGCAACAAAGGAGCAAGTGTTTTTTTTTTTTTTGGCTCCAGTAAATATATCATTGTCCTACAAGAAGTGACGTAGAGAGAATTAACTTTTCCTTTTACTGTTATGGTAGAGTTAATATGATTTTGCTTAGTGTCACAACGAAGAATTGAGGTTATGGGTTCTGTTCTTACTATGTACAGGGTTACTCATGTCCTCTCAATCATCCTATGGAGCTAACTAATGCTATGCAATATCTCTCACCTTTTTCACAATGTTAACTCTTTATATATATATATATATATATATATATATATCTCTTTTATAAAGGATTACAATGAAGACAGAGAAGCACCATGTCTTCCCCATCATGTATTCATTTTTCGATACTGATTTGTATGTTCATCGGGCTCTTCAAAAGCATTGGCTATTCCTGCCGGATCCTCTAAAAAACTAGATGCATCTATTAATATTTTTTGAAGCCGTGTATATATTCCACAATTGTGAAAGCCAGCTCTGATTTTTCTCGCCCCTTAGATTTATGTCATCATGATTTGACTTTCGTTTGATTGATGCGACTACCTTATAAGATTCTTCACAATATTTCCATTCATATAGGAGTATAATAGCATGTTTAGATTTAGAAGTGATTTTTTTTAAGTGCTTTTTTAAAAGTATTTTTTGTGAGAACAATTTGTGTTTGTTAATTAATTTGAAAAGCATTTTTAAGTAGTAATTAGTGTTTGGTCAAATTTTAAAAAAGCACTTTTAAGTGTATTTTTCTCAAAATTGTTTCTCAAAAAGTGCTTATAGGAAGAAGTTACCTTTTTCTTCAAAAACACTTTTTTCTTCTAAAAGTTTTGTCAAACACTTCAATTTTGAAAAAAAATATTACGTTTTTTTGAAAAAAAAGCGCATTTCGACTTGGAGAAACATCACTGCGAAAATTATAGTGTTTGATCATATTATGTTAAGGCCTTTTTCTTAGTTGATAAAAGAAAATTGATACGGCAGTATTATTTGGTAGAATTATACTTATTTAAGTATTGTTATGAAAGAATGATTTTAAGATCAACAATGTTATAAGAGAGTAAATGTTGAGCATTAAAGACGTCCAACATATTAGATTACCACAATGCGAATGCTAAGATGGATGTATGGGGCGGTAAGACCAGATTAAAAATAATCATGTTGTTAGTAGGCCTACATTGCGATATTTATGAATACATTAGCAAAAAGCGCCTAAAATCAGAGCAGTTCAGCTGTACGCACATGTATTCACGATGTTGTATTTATGAATACAACAGCAAAAAACGCTTAAAATCAGGGCAGTCCAGTTGTACGCGCATGTATTCACATGTATTCGCGCCACGTATTCATGAATATAATAGCAAAAAGTTCCTAAAATCAGGCAGTCCAGATGTACGCGCATGTCACATGTATTCGCATTGTTGTATTAATGAATACAACAGTAAAAAGCGCCTAAAATCATGGCAGTCCAGTTGTTCGCGCATGTATTCACATGTATTTGCCGCCATGTATTCATGAATACAATAATGGCAATCACTTTAAAAATAGGTATGTTCAGCTGTCTAAGAGAGAGGAAAAACATAAATAGCGAATTTCATGTCTTATTTCATATCTCAATGGTTGTGTACCATAAATACTTATTATGCTATAAAATATAAAAGGTAGCTATAAAAAATAATATTTTAAAATAATTTTGATTTATAATAAATAAGGTGTATACCTTTACTATGCGAGATAAAAATATACAATGTCTGGGCCAAATCTACTCAATACAAATGAACCCACAAGAGATACTCTACATATGGCCTTGGATATTGGAAGAGGATCCGTGCAAAAAGGATTACATCTCTCATTCATTTTTCTTAATAAATTCAAAGACTTGTATTGCTAAATAAATTTGTGATTATACTAATCCTATAAAAATTGGGGTTTAATGAAAACACAATCACAAATATGTATGGGGAAAAAAACGTAAAAATAAAAGAAGAAAAAATCAAGGAGAAAGGAAAACAAATTATGTTAACATTACATTGCAATACTTTAAACAACAAAATTTTTACATGTAAATCTCGATGATAATCAATAATGGTATAACCTGATAAAAACGGAAACAATTATATAACATGTTAAAATACATTGAATATATAAAATAAATAAAAAAGTTCATTGTCAAATGCATATAATTTAATTCCTAACGTATAACAAGGCAGAGACAAGTAGGGAAAGGACAAGAGAGTTTCCAAATTAAGAAAGTTAAATGGAAAGAGCACAGGGCGCAGACAATGAAATACTCGTTGTGTAGTATGTATCAACTTCCCTGTGTATGTTATCAGCGAGATTTCTGGGCTATCTTTCTCATGCAGATTTCAACTGTACTATATATATATATTTAAATAAGTGAGGGCAGCCCGATGCACTAATCCCGATATGAGCGAGATCCGGAGAAGGGTCGAACCACAACAATCTATTGTACGCAGTCTTATCTTATATTTCTGCAAAAGACTATTTTCGCGGCTCGAACTCGTGACCTTTAAGGTCACGCGGCATAAACTTTATCAGTTACGCCAGGGCACCCCTTCAGATAAATTTAAATAAGTGAATGAGCGGTTATTTGAATTAGGTCTTCTCATTTTTCTATTACCACTAGAACAATGAAATGAAAAAAATTTGATTCACCAACAAAGGGTTGTTGTTAGGGAGTATTTTATCACCGTTTTCATGCGTGAATTCAAAATTAGTTGAGCCTCAATGCCGATACCTACGAGTATTGATTGGTATTAGCTTCGGCGGTAGATGTTGACGGTAAAGGTAACAAAAACAAGTTTGATTTGACAAACAAATGTATTAATTGTCTTGTCGAGACATAAAAAGGTATGGTGTAAAATCAAATAGGCTTCTCATGAGAATCCTTAGGTAAAATATAGGTAGCTGTTATAAGAGTGAAAAAGCTAAGGCCTTTTAAATGAGAATAATCAAACCTACGATGATATGCAAAGGTACATTAGTTCCTCCCAAGCTCAATGGTCATGTCATGAAACTCGTGCTTCTGTTTCCTTTTCTCCGATATGAATGGATTTACTGCTCCTCCATTTTAATTTACGTGAAAATCTGTTTGACTGACATACGTAATCTAAGAAAAAATAAAGACTTTTGAAATTTGTGGTTCTGAACAAATAAAAGATGGATTAAGAGTATTTGTGTGATTATAAAAGTTTCTCGTTAAAGGTAGAATTATAAGTTTAAGCTAAATTGTTTTCAAATTTAGGAGGGGCTCGTTCTTTTTGGGATTGAACAAAAACAAAATAGGTTCATATAAATCAGAACAGAGGGAGTAGTATTTAGAGTCCGTTTGGATGAGCTTATTTTAAGAGACTTTTTAAGCCATGAATTACGAATTCTAACTTTTGACTTTTGGCTTGTTATTGTCATTTTAGCTTAAAAATAAATGCTTAAAAATATTTTTTTACTCTATCCAAATACTACAAAAACTTATTTTAACTTAAAAACACTTAAAATAAGTCAATCCAAACAGACGCTTAATTTATGACTTAGTTATATATATTGTTCGCGATAAAAGAACTACACCATCAAATTATCTTTACTTATTGCAGTAGGTACAACCAGGGCCGACTCGAGGGTCGAGCCACTAAAACAAAGGCTTTAGATCCCCAGCTTTTGAGGCACCATTTTTTTAAAATTAATAATGTAATTTTTTTTATAGTTAATCTCTCGTAACAAAATACTACTATTGACTATTGCATTATAAAAACATACAGTATAAACTTTTTAAAAAAATAAAAGAGAACAATTTAGCCATGTGACAGATGAAAATATGCATTCTGATATTAATATTCTTTTTATTTTCCTTTCCTTCTCATAAGTAATAAAATTTATACCGTGTACTTTCCTTTTTTCTCATTCTGTTAAGTTATCCATTCTCTCAAAAATAAGGGCAAGGTCATTGAATAAATTAAATTGTGTATTTCTATTTTCTCAGTTTTCAAGAAGCGAACTGAAACAGCGAAAATCTGTAGTCAAGTTATCAGCTTCTAGAATCAGGATATATTATTTATCAGGTTATATTATTCTAACTTCTATTGCCTTATAATTAAATTTTACCTCTGATAAGTTCTACATCTGTGTATATTGCTTTTTATTGAATATTAAAATTTAAACGCGTCAACTAAAAGTTATAAATCAGATTTCTCAAAAAGAAAAAGAAAAAGAAAAAAAAAAAAAAAAAAGAGAAAAACTAAACTTCAATACAATCTCAAAGGAGTTATCTAAACAATATCTTAGGCAAAATTAGATGGATTGGATAAATTATTAACTAAAAAAAATATAAAGAGAATCTATCGTAAAAACTTAATAACTTTGCATCTTAACAAACTAAAAAATTAACTTCAAACAAAATTACATATTTGAATTGTTTTTCTTTTCGCAGAAAAAATTAAGGCCTCTTAATAAGTTTTGCTTGAGGCCACCAATTTGGTTGAGCCGCCCATGGTACAACAGTAACAAAAGATTCAGTAAAATCTTACAAGTGGGGCCTGAGAAGTAAAAATAGTACGGGTTAGCCAATTTTTGTATTGATCATTCAAAAATAGTCAGCGGTTGCAAAGTCGTTGAAAAATAGCCACTATTTTGCGGCAACATGGAAAGTTCCAGCATAATATACTGGAAATCGGTGCACCTATGTATGAACTTCCAGCATATTATGCTGGAACTCTAACACGTGGAAAGTTCCAGCATAATATCTCGAGATTGGAGCACATGTGTATGTGTATACAGTAGAGATTGAAGCTACCCTATTTCACCTTCTGATCGAGATAAGAATGTCACGTCGATACTGATTATCCGAATTTTAGGATAAACAGTTTGGCGCCCACCGTGGGGCTAAGGATAATAGTGATTATTCGGTACTGATTCTGATAACACACACTATTTTACTCTTATTCTTGTCAAGTATCTTTGCTTTCAGGTTAAAATATGTCAAACTCACAAAACGCACCCACACATGGTGACAATGACCTCGAGTTTCATGGGGAAAACGACAATGTAATTGCTCCAAAAGTCGAGGTGCCACAGGCTAATCTCAGGGTAGCATCGGTTGCTAACCCACTCGTTGTCAGTTCGCACATTGCTTTAAATACGTACCTAGGCGCAGATCTCGAAGGGAGTGTACGCATAGAAGGCCGATCTGGTGGCCAAAGTACATAGGGCAGAGGAGACGGAGGAGTTAGTCTCCAGATGATATTTGAAATGCTACAGGCTCAGCAAGCCGCTATTGCTCAGCTACAAAATCAACATAGAACTCTGAGTGGGTCGAACCATAAGCCAACCGTCGTACCGAGCCAGTGCTAGAGAGGTCGAATGGTAACGAATCGGGGACTGATCCTGAAATAATGAAAATGCTCGAGGAGATCACCAAATGAATTGAGTCAGGTGTGAAGAAAATCGAAGCTAATGATAAAAAAATGGAAACATACAACTCCCGAGTTGATCAGATACCGGGGACACCACCAATCTTGAAAGGGATGGATTCGAAGAAATTTGTATAGAAGTCGTTTCCTCCGAGTGAGGCTCCGAAATCCATTCCAAAGAAGTTTCGTATGCCGGATATACCTAAATACAATGGGACCACCCATCCCAACAAGCATGTCACCTCCTACACATGCACCATCAAGGGTAACAATTTGGAAGATGATGAGATCGAATCTGTTTTATTGAAGAAGTTCGGGGAAACCCTATCAAAGAGAGTAATGATTTGGTATCACAATCTACCACCAAATTCCATTGACTCATTTTCTATGTTAGCAGACTCTTTCGTGAAGGCACATGTCGGGGCCATAAAGGTTACAACAAGGAAATCAGACCTTTTCAAAGTAAAACAGAAGGATAATGAGATGATGAGGGAGTTCGTATCCTGATTTCAAATGAAACGTATGGAGTTGCCACCGGTCACAGATGATTGGGCCATTCAAGCTTTCACCCAGGGTTTGAATGAACGAAGTTCGATAGTATCGCGTCAATTAAAGCAAAATATGATCTAATATCCAGTGGTGACTTGGGTCGATGTACATAATCGGTACCAATTGAAGATCAGGGTCGAGGATGACCAATTAGAATCTCCTTCCGGTTTAGTGTATCCAAACAGGTCCGCAACTAAAAATCAAAGGGGCGTCGACCGAGAACCTCAGTCAAACAAAGACCAATATCAGGAACAATGCCCCGGGGTGTAATTCCGCCAGGAATGATCGAAGAAGTGATCGAGGGCAGAATTCTCGAGGACTCAGGAGTAAATGTGGTTTCGATAAGTATGTTGATCCTACAGAGGCACCCTGGTTGTCGGAATATAATTTTAGCATCGCTACATCGGGAATTGTATCGGCAATTGGAAGAATCAAAGATACTAGATAACCAAACCCATACAGACTGATGCTTCCAAAAGAAACCCCAATTTGATGTGTAAGTATCACGGCACGCGTGGTCACAGGACCGAAGATTGCAGGCAATTAAGGGAGGAGGTAGCCCGTCTATTCAACAAGGGCCACCTTCGAGAATTCCTAAGTGATCGAGCCAAGAATCATTTCAGAGAAAGAGACGCCAACATGAAAAATGAATAGGGGGAGCTACAACATGTAATTCACATGATCGCCGGTGGGATCGATATTCCGCAGGGACCCATATACAGACGCACTAAGGTATCAATTACTAGGGAAAAACGAACCCGAGATTATGTGCTACAAGGAACCGTATCATTCAACGACGAGGAAGCAAAAGGAATTTCTTCTCAACCTCACAACGACGCTTTGGTAATTTCTATCTTATTAAATAAAGTTCAAGTTAAGAGTGTTTTAGTGGATCCAGGTAGCTCGTAAAATATCATTCGATCAAGGGTCGTGGAACAACTCGACCTACACGATCAATCATGCCCGCAACTCGGGTCTTTAACGGTGTCAATATGGCCAGCAAAACAACTAAACGAGAGATCATCCTACCAGTGAAAGTGGCCGGAACTATCTAGGATACCAAGTTCTATGTATTCGAGGGCAACATGAGGTACAACGCCCTATTCGGGAAGCCCTAGATTCACAATATGAGGGCAATCCCTTCGACTCTCCACCAAATAATGAAATTCTCGACATTGGACGGGGTAAAAACAGTGTATGGGGAGCAGCACACTGCAAAAGAGATGTTCGCGGTCAATGAGGTAATACCGATATCAGAACTATCAACATCAAAATGATCAGACATAAAAGGGAAAAGGGAAGCTAAATAGAAATCACAGCCACCAGCCTCGACCGAATCGGTGAAGTAGGAAATAGAAGAAGAAGAAGATTTTTGGACTCCTCGAACTTTTATTGTTCCCGAGAATTTCGACGCTACCAAATCAACGATCGAAGAGCTGGAATATGTTATATTGATCGAGTACCTGCCTGAGCGAAAGGTATACCTGGGAACGGGGTTAACCCCCGAACTCAGGAAAAAAACTTATTAAATTTCTTATTGATAATAGGGATTGTTTGCTTGGTCCCATTTAGACCTGACAGGGATCCCACCAGAGATAACAACGCATCGATTGAGTCTGACCCAAAGTTCAGGCCGGTGAAACAAAATAAAAGGCCCTAGTCCGAGGTAAAACATGTATTCATCAAGGACGAAGTAACTAAACTTCTCAAAATAGGATCCATTCGGGAGGTAAAATATCCTGAATGGTTAGACAATGTAGTTGTAGTCCCTAAGAAAGGGAATAAACTTAGGATGTGTGTAGATTATAAGGATTTGAACAAGGCATGTCCCAAAAATTCTTTTCGTATGCATGATCGATGCCACGGCAAGCCACGAGATCATTAGTTTTATCGACGGCTATTCTGGGTATAATAAATTCAAATGAACCCAGAAGACCAAGAAAAGACTTCATTTATCACCAAGTATGGAACATATTGTTATAACGTAATTCCCTTTGGGCTAAAAAATGCAGGAGCTACCTACTAACGCCTAGTAAAAAAAATGTTCGAAGAACAAATAGGTAAGTCAATGAAAGTATATATAGATGTCATGCTAGTTAAGTCCTTGCGCACATAGGACCATTTGACACATTTGCAGGAAACGTTCAAGATACTGAGAAAATACAACATGAAGCTCAACCCCAAGAAGTGAGCTTTTGGGGTCGGTTCGGGAAAGTTCCTTGGCTTCATGGTGTCGAATCGGGGTATCGAGATCAACCTCGATAAAATCAAGACTATCGAAGACATCACTGTCGTGGACAATGTTAAGGCCGTACAAAAGGCTGACAGGGCAGATAGCTGGCTTATGCCGTATCATCTCGAGATCATCAAATCGGAGTTAGGTTCTTCTCTCTACTAAAGAAGAAGAACGATTTTGCCTGGACCGTTGAATGCCAATAGGAGTTTGGAGAATTAAAACGATACCTATTGAGCCCTCCATTGATCCATACTCCAAAGGCAGATGAAAGACTCTACTTGTACTTGGAAATCTCAGAAATTGCGGTAAGTGGTGTCCTAGTTCGAGAGAGCAAGGTATGCAATATTCTGTTTATTACGTAATTCGAACCCTAGGAGAAACAGAAACTAGATATCCACACTTAGAGAATTTGGCACTTTCTCTAATAAGCGCCTCTAGGAAGTTAAAACCATATTTTTAATGTCACCTCATATGTGTATTAACTACTTACCCGCTTCGTAATGTTTTGCATAAGACCAAACTATCGATCCGACTGGCCAAATGGGCCGTCGAACTCAGTGGGTACAATATTGAATATCAACCCCGAACGTCCATCAAGTCTCAAATTTTGGAATAATTCGTGGCCGACTTCACGCCAACCCTCGTACCCGAAGTTGAAAAGGAACTTCTATTGAAATCAGGTACATCATCAGGAGTGTGGACCCTTTTCACAGACGGTGCTTCGAATGTGAAGGGGTCTGGGTTAGGCATCATTTTTAAGCCTCCCACGGGCAATACTATTAGACAATCCATCAAAACTTCAAAGTTGACTAACAATGAGGCCGAGTACGAGGCCATGATTGTAGGTCTTGGACTAGCTAAAAGCTTGGGAGTGGAATTCATTGAAGCGAAGTGCGACTCCCTGATGGTAGTAAACCAAGTAAAAAATACCTTCGAGGTTCGAGAGGATAGAATACCAAGGTATTTGGACAAGTTGCAGGTGATTTTGCACCGTTTTAAAGAATGGAATTTGCAGCATGTACCTCGAGAGCAGAACAATGAAGCCGATGCTCTTGCGAATTTGGGATCATCGGTCAAGGATGATGAAATCAGCTCGGGGACTGTCGTTCAACTCTCGAGATCACGCTGAGTAGGGTGTGCATTCGATTTATCGATTTGATTTTGACCTTTATCGATTATCGATTTTCACATATGCTTATCGTTATCGTTTCAATAAGGTTTCGATTTTTTGATTTTGATTTATCGATTTTTGGGGCTTATCGATTCGGTTATCGATTACACCAATAAGAAAATTTGCGGGATTCCACGAAAAGTATATCGCTATAAACACGCCTAACTAATATGGACAAAAAGAAGCTAAAATAAGACGAACGCCGTTTATAACATAAAAATTGTGTCATCCCATGACTTCAACACAGATGGGCCTTCACAAATGAAGAAACTCAAGGATGCATGCCAAGAAGTTGGTTTTGTTTGTGAGCCAATTAAGGTCATGCATTCGTTTTTAAATGATATTTATCTTCAAACTCTAGCTTCAAAGTGAAAATGGTAGCATGTTCTCTAATTTTGGACCAGTTATATTCTTTCATTTTGTAGTGCACACATACTACTAATATAAAGCATCATTTGTTTCCTGTAAAAGAATATCTTGAGAATTTATGCATCTATATATGCAACTTTTCTGAAGGTTATTACTGGGGGATGGTTGTTTTAAACTTGAGGAATGATAGGAACGAAGAGGGAAAATAGAACGTGGAAGAGAACTATGCTGTTAAACTCAAACATAAAAAGCTAACTTATAGAAAGTATATCTTACCGGTTTATCGATAAACCGATAACCCAACAGGACAAAATCGAAATCGATAACTCGATAAGGAAAATTTTGAAATCAATAAACTGATAACAAATAATCGATTCGATTTATCGATAAACCGATTCGAATGCACACCCCTAACGCTGAGATAAACTCCAAAAGATTAACTTGGGATTGGAGGAATAAATATACCGAGTACTTGAAAAACGTAAAGCTCCTATCGGACCCTAAAGAATCGAGGGCCTTACGAACAAAATTTGCTCGGTTCATGCTGACTGAATATGGAACATTGTGCAGGAGGACATTCGACGGACCGTTAGTAGTATGCTTGGGACCAGGAGACACCGATTATGTCCTACGAGAAATTCACGAAGGTACTTGTGGGAACCACTCCGGTGTCGAATCACTAGTTCACAAAATCATCAGAGCAGGATAATATTGGGATAGTATGGAAAAAGACACTAAGGAGTGTGTTCGAAAATGTGATAAGTGCCAAAGGCATGCACCAATGATCCACTAATCCGGAGAACAACTTCATTCGGTCCTATCCCATGGCCATTTATGAAATAAGAGATGTATATCATTGGTCCCCTGCCATCGACCCCAGGTAAAGCTAAATTCATTTTATTTATGACTGACTATTACTCTAAATGGGTTGAAGCACTGGCCTTCGAGAAAGTTAGAGAAAAAGAATTTATAGACTTCATCTGGGATCACATCATATGCCGATTTGGGATACCTTCGAGATTGTATACGACAACGGAAAGCAATTCATCGGCGGCAAGGTAACAAGGTTTCTCGAAGAGCATAAGATAAAAAGGATCTTATCGATACCGTATCATCCAAGTGGAAATGGACAGGACGAGTCAACAAACAAAAATATCATTCAGAATCTAAAGAAAAGGTTGAACGACGCCAAGGGAAAAGGGAGAGAAATCCTACCCGAAGTCCTTTGGGCATATCGAACAACATCGAATTCCAGTACGGGGGAAACCCCGTTATCCTTAGTATATGGCTCTGAAGCCTTGATTCCAGTCAAGGTTGGGGAAACCAGCGCCAGATTTCGGCATACAACGGAAGAATCAAATCACAAGGCTATAAATACTAGCCTCGAACTATTGGATGAGAAACGAGAAGTTGTCCTCGTTCGGATGGCTGCGCAAAAATAATGCGTCGAAATATATTATAATCGGTGAACCAACCTTCGCCACTTCAGAATCGAGGACTTAGTCCTAAGTAAAGTCACCATCAACACTCGAGATCCTAATGAAGGGAACTCAGCCTGAATTGGGAATGACCCTATAAAGTCCACGATATCGTTGGAAAGGGATCTTACAAGCTGGGCACGATAAACGGCGAGTAATTACCAAATAATTGGAACATCTCTCTCCTCAAGAGATATTACTGTTAAGGTATGACCTCTTTTTTTAGGTATGTTTTACGCTAAGTTATTTTTAGGTATTCGAGCAAAATATCGGAATTATCATCGAGCAGGAAGATATTAGGACCCTAAAGCACGCGCTGCACTCTTTTTCCCTTCGACCGATTTTTATCCCGAATGGGTTTTTTCGGTAAAGTTTTTAACGAGGCAACCATTGTTCGTGTTGACTTAGAGTATCCGAGGTCTCCTTACATTTAACCTCGAATACTGCGAGGCATCACCCTCGGATGATTTACTTTCAAGGAAAAATACTTCATGTCAAAAGGGCTTCGATAGGAAAACTTTGTAATGGGCCAAACGATCGAATGAACCGTGTCCATATAGATTAGTCGAGCCCCAATGGAAAAACATGTACACATGTATAAACTATTCAAAGAAGTACTTTTCCTTATCAAACATCTGATGCTTCAACAAAAATTTTCTACCTTTCAAGCTTCTACTTTACAACCTCCATACTTACGATTTTTCAAGAAAAATGGCTCAAGATCCAAAGTATAACTACACCTCGAACGATCGACCCCCTACTCGGGGAATACCGTCGAAAATCAACATGTTTGAATTATCTAAACTCGAAACCATAAAACCTCAAAGAGACATCCCTCGATTTATAGGCCAAGACCGTCATTCTCGGGGACTAACACTTCAAACAAGTTCGAAGTGTTATTGGGAAATAATCCCAAGAGGCATACCCAAATGCTATGGCCAAATTAATGCGGCTCGGAGATGTCTGAATCCCGCAACAAAAACAGGCCTTCGAATTCTTTGAAAATCGGTTTACAAAGGCTACCCTCGGCAAAATAATTAAAGGTCTTCGATAATATCAGCCATCGGAAAACCTTAAGAGGTATCCAATTATTCTAATACAATTTGTGCTAAGGCGCAAAAGTTAAAGAGGTTTCGATTAATATCAAACCCTCAAAAAATCCAATGGGTAAAATATACATGCTAAGGCATAACAAAATTTTACTAAGTCTTTAAGCCGAAAGAGAGAAGAAAGCCATTCTTTTACGGCCATATCAGCCCAATTAAAAGAGCCTAAGGGCCAATACACTTTGAGTTCGAGAACACGTTCTCACTCGATTCAAACCTAAAGGTTTCACTACCTCGAGTTCGAATAAAAACCTACTGAACTATAGATCGATGATCCATTATTATTCAATACAAACCTAACGGTTCTATTACTTCGGGTTCAAGTTTTACTCAAACTTGACTATAAAAGCAGTATTATTAATATGTCTTCGATCAGGTCACCCAAAACCAAAGTCTCAAACATATTGTCCAAAGCATAAAAGTGTGCTAAAATTTTACAAGGCACAAAGCAAGTTTGAGGAAAAAATTTGAGAGGGAATTCAAAGGGGAAACTTCTTTATATATGTTCGAACAAAAATATGTACAAAAGATCGATAAAAGTCTTACAAAAAGAGAAAAGAAAAAACAAAATCCTAACTATGCTCGAGGTTGACTTCTTCCTCGGGGACAACTTCTTCTTCGGGCCCCTCGCCATTATTGGATCCACCTTGGTTGCCTTCATCATCATCGTCATCATCGGAGGAGGCAAGCAACCTAGCATCGGCTTCGAGCACCTTAGTTTGAGCTATCTCCTCGGAGAGGTCGAACCTTCGAGCGTGGATTTCCTTGAAGGTCTCCCTCCGAGATTGGCACTTAGCCAGATCAGTACTCCATCGCACTCGATCGGTGGCCTCCCTCAGCTGAGTTTGGGCAGCCTCGGCATCAGCCAAGTACATAGCTACGGACTTGTCAGCCAAGATCTTCCCCTTTTCGACTTCAGCTTGGGCCTCAACAAGTCCGGCTTTGAGCTCTTGGATTCTTTTTGACATGGCCGAACTTTTCTCCCCAACATTCCGAAGTTGAACCCCAGCCGATGACAGTTGGGCCAAGGCAACCTCCTTTTTCACAACAAGGCGGTCCATGCCTTCCTTCCACTGATGGAAGTCAGCTTTAACTTGATCGACTTCCCTCGGGAACAACTCGATCCTCTCAATTTTTTGCTACAATTGAAACATCGAAGTATTAGCCTCCACCGTTGGATCAGTCCGTATTTTTTCAAAAGGAAATTTACCTGCTCGTTCAGCTAGGTCTCCTCCTTACGAGCCGTTGCCAAGTCTGCTCGAAGATCCCTGAGCTCTTCATCCTTTGTCCCACAAAGGAGATATAGAGCATTTCTCTCCTCCGAGATCCTCTGAATCTCGGCCTCGCATTGGCTCAGGTCGGTCCGAGACTTGGAAAAAACCTATACGAGAAGAAAAATATAAGTTAGGATGAAGAAAGAAAAAGGAAAAGAGAATTGCAACAACGGAGATTAGCACTTTAAGAAGTAAATGATCTGTCTTATTCTATAATTACAAATCTCACGTTTCAAGAAGATTTACTTTAATATATTCTTTAAGTGACGCAATAGTATGAAAAACAAATTAAGCTGATGATGTACAAAACTTAAAACTCATTTGCGAATGCAAATACTGGTTAATACAGGTTGTTGACTTATGTTTAGTGTTGACAGTTAGCATTAAAAAGGTTTTAATAGATTTCATGGATCTAATTTAAACTTAGGGAGGTTTGGATAACAATAGGATAATTTATCTAATTATAATCTTAAACATCACTTGTTATATGCTTGATATTACTATTTTTTCAAGATTAGATTATATATGAATTTGTTTAAGGGAAAAGTGTGATTTTGGTTTTCAATTAGAACTATCTAGTCATTTTAATTAAATATTGTATTACTCCTGTATAAGTACATACTAACCTTTAACTTATTAAGCAGATTAATATTTTTTAGAGTGTGGAACAGACAGAATTTGGCTTTAAGCATCCCAAGAGATGGAAAATAACAAAATATTACCTAGATCATAGTATTTGTTCTTTTTAGATTGTGACACACACCCTTCAACAATTATAATTATAAGTGTACTTGTCTCGACTATTTTTTTGTTTTTTAATCTTTCTAAGAATCTAGATTAATTAGAACTGCAAAATTAATTAGTGCGACAAATATTTGTTTAGTGTAATAAACAAAGAGTTAATCACATTCCCACGAAGGAGCGTGGATATTTAGAGGCCGTTAGGTACAATGGTGGAAAAAATAAGGATATCTTACAACAACAATAATATACGCAGTATAATTTCATATAGCGAGGTTTGTAGAGGATAGTGTGTACCCAGACCTTACCCTTACCTTATGGAGGTAGTGAGACTGTTTCAAATCGACAATCGGCTCAGAAAAGTATAGGTATCATAATAACAACAGAAAAAGAAGAAGGGACAACATCGAGAAACCATGTAAAAACAACATAGATAACAAGATAGTAAGATAATCGAAACGCAAAAGACGACAGACATTCAAAGAAACCTAATACCAACCAAATGCGAGAGTATGTACCCACACTACCGATATAAATAATTTAAGCTACCTAACCTAACATACTAATCCTCCACTTCCATACCTTACTATCAAGCGTCATAAACAAGAATATCTTATGGGATGGCATGTCACAAGGAACCGGCTGTACCACATTTTATATAAGATAGTCAATCCCATTATTTTAATATAAACTTTATTTCGAAATTAACTAACTTCTATTATCAAATATAAAATAAAATTTTTAAATTTTGTCCCAAAATTATTAATCTTGTTCCTCGTACCAAACGGCCTCTGAGAGAACACAAACATTCATCAGTGCTGGCGTGGAAAGTAAAGAAAACTGTGGGAATAATTCAAAGAGACCGTACGGAAATGAGAGGTAATGTGAGGAGTTGGGCTTTGGCATTGCTGCAAATATCTGCACAGATTTTAAGCTTACATGGAAGTGTGGCCAAAAAGGCCCCTCCACTACGCCGTGTTCGCCGCTTATTGTCACCGGGGCAAGAGCTAGTAGCTGGTAACTTTTGTTCGAACAGTATATAATATATTTATGTTTAGAAATTCATTAAATATATACCAATATTAAATTTAAAAACTTACTTATTAATATTAAAATTCGTACATCTAAAATGCAGAACTCATAATATTTAAATTTCGGCTCCGCCTTTTGTTGTCACTCTTCCCCTCTCTCTTTCTTGTGTTAATTAGTCCTCTGCCATCAATGTCACATCTCTGAGTTGTTAATAATTATCAGCATTCTCTGGTCCAATGGGTACATCTACTAATTGAGTTTCACAGAGACTTTAGCTTGCACAACTATATATTTTTCCGATTCACGTTTTTTTCCATATTTTCACATATATTAAGAAACTTACCTTTTAGTATTAATTATATTAACTTTAATTTATTCATTAAAGATATAACAAACTGCTCCTAAGCTTTTTACTGTAACAACAACTTTAAAAAAAAAAAATTAATTTCTTCTTGACATGTGAAATAATTAAATATTATGAACCGCAAAAAAATATCAAAAAATTACTTAAAGTAGATCATAAGGAATATTGATTAGACTTGTACTGGTCGATTATAAGCAAGCTTTATTATTGGACTAAATTTCACATATTGTCAAGAATAATATTATTTTAGTATTTTCTTACTATTCCATTTTCAAAAAGTGATAGTACTTTTTTTTGGTTCAACTTCTGTGATGTTGTTTGTCTAGATATGAAGTTCAATGAAGAAGGAAATACTTGATTTTATTCTTTTAGAGATAATTTATAGTCACATAATTTTCTTAATCTGTTATGTTATGTTGTTATGTTATGTTATGATTATAAAAATATGTTATTCTTTTTTATACCGATTAAAAAGAAATATGTCGCATAAATTAGGACGTATAAAGAACTGTTTCTTAAATATTTGAAAGAACGGGAAGCTTTGAAAAGAGGAGTACTTGTTAATAGGGTTTAGTGAAGCTGTGAAGGACCAAATTGGAAAAGTTAGTAATGAGCCAAAATGGATCAATTCATTCAACAAGATCTGTTCGGATCAGACCAGGATGAATGAGATTAGTCTGACCTCTCGCTTGGATGTAAGACTCCCGCCGCTGACAGATGTCCCATGCCACCTTTCGTGAGCAGCTATGCCTGAGAATGAATAGTGATATAGCGCCGAATAAGCCACTGCTCTATTCCCGACTCGAAAAATGAGGAATCAACTCAATTACTCAAGCCAATGGCATAGCCAGAGAACGAGTGATGTGTTCGACTTGATTCACTAATTTTTTGTTTAGACTTTATATTTGATTTAGAGAATTCACAAAATATATATAAATATTTAATGCAAATTCACTAACTAAAAATGAGAAGTAAGATAAAGTTTTTTCCGTATGACCTATAATCACGGGTTAGAACCGCAAAAGCAACCACTAATACTTGAATTACAATAATCGTCTACATCATATGTCTTAAGTGCGACCCTTTCGTAAACCCTATCGGGCCGTAAAATTTAAAATCCATAAATTTCAACTACACAACCAAAACCTTAAAAACCACATAGAGAAGTTCACGTGTCTGTCTTCAATACACATAGCCGTCAGTCTATTTTTAAAATTCTTTTGCAGGACGCAACAGTACATATCCCCCCAGTAAAACCTAAATGCCACCATTACAAGGTAAGTCTTTCTTTTCCATATTAAGTTTGCAATTATTCTCTGTATATCTGTGGAAATTAAACTGACTCAGTAATTATTAAAATTCTCAGTAATTTTTAGTACCTCGGATTGTGATGTTTAACTGTTTCGCTACACCTTACTTGCTCCCTCCTTTCACTTTTAGACATAATAAAAATAAATTTTTATTTTTATTGTTATTTTATGTATATTAAAAGAACCCAATTTTTTTTTTATGTTATATCCATAATATATATTACTCATTTCAAATCATTTATCAAACCCAATAAAATATATATCAATTAATATGAATATCATGATAAATTATGCACTTCGAATTCATTAATTATTTGACAGTAATAATCTCTCTCTTAATTGACAGTAACTTTTTGGAACCAACCAATCCTAGTATCTCGTATTCAATACTCATCACTTCACTATACCATCTGATATTTTAGTAGTATTTATAGATCCCTCTTTGACTCCATATTGCTATCTCTTTCTCTTTTCCCTCCCTCTTATGTTAGGTTTTTGCCCTATTATTTCATCATCTTCTTTATCTTTTATATTTTCAAGTAGAGGCGCTCCAAAATTTTTACTTAGAAAATATGAGACTCGAGTTTTACTTTCGTATCGAAATTACTGGATTCAGTTGAATCTAGTAGTATCGAGTGGATCGATCTCTATCATTGTAATATACTTGTGGATCTAACACCTTAGGAAAGTGCCCTTTTCAGTTTTTTCCTTATTGTTCTCTATAAATCTAGCCTTTTTTGTGTTTTTTTTGTTGACTTTTTAGGGTTAGGGCTAGAGATTTCAAGTACCTTTGTTTTTCTTTTCTTATTTTTGTCCAAATTATTGCATGGATCAATGTATATTATTGCCAAAGATCTCATACCCTCAGTCAGTTTTTGCTGGTGGAGCATCATCAAGATTCACATAGCCTTTTTAGGGCTTTTTAGCCCTATGGCTTATTGATATGGGAATCTTGATGATGCTGCAGCGGCGAAAAATGGCTATTTTTGTAACGATTCTCATCCTCATGAATCCAGACTCTGGGATATTACTTCAACATATTTGAATCTGAAAAAGGTAAAAAGTATTTCAATATCTTTTCATTTGATGGTTTACTCTTTTGCCCTATATAGATTGTTTTATTAAGTATGAAAACAATAGCAACTGAGAAACTAATTCTTTAAATTAGATGCCAAAGGACACAGAGATCAAAAGGATCCATGATTTAAATTTTATGAATTCAAGATTGTGAGTTTTTGAAAGTATATTTACATTATTGTTTTGGATTTTTACTCATGTATGTGTTCAATTGAACTAGCCCTTAATCGTTAAAAACGAGACATGTTTATTTTTACAAGTGGAGAGCAGTACAAATAACAACAACAATCTCAATATAGTCCCACGAGTGAGTTAGTACAAGTGTACAATTTATTTCTTCATAGAAGTTTTAGCCATCCTTTTGTTTATTTTCTACAACTTAAACCCTTATAAGTATCAGAAAATGTTTTTTGCCATTTATTTAAGCCCAAGTCCTTTGGGACACTTTCCCCAGGTTGTGGGGGAAACGGGTAAATTTCTATGAGGGTATATTTTTTTCTTTTTCTCTTTTTTCTGATTAATTGTTCTGAGCTTTGCCGTACTAGTGGGATGCAATAGCCAGTAAGTATGTCTGTACTTCAATTTCAATAGTAAATATTCACTATAGAAAGTTAAATTATTTTTGTGTCAGTTTTGGATTCTGCAACTCCACTAGCTTTCTGGTTATAAGACTTTCCTTCTCTATCTACTCATCATATGTGCTTGATATATAGTAGGAGTACTTCTTTTGGGGCCTTTAGTAAATGATGCCTTCAGATTTTGCATAAAAAACAGGCCAATGTACAGTTCCAGACAGTCACGACTGACGAAATTGGGAATTTTTCCAAGAGTATTTAAATTTGAAAGAAGTGAAGAAAAATTCTCAATAAAGGATATTCAATATGTTTTATATACCTATAAAACGTAATATTTTATCTATATATTCAATGCAATTTTTCGACCAAGGGTGGCCAGTTGACCACCCTTGTGGTTCCGATGGTCAGTAGCATATAGTACTGTTAATAAAAGAAGTAAGAGTTTTTGTGGCTATTTTATATGGTAATTCCTTTAGTTGCTACAAAAATACATTGTGGAGGAGTAGTAGTGTATCTTTTGTCCAATCTTTCAGGAAAGTATTGGAGCTCTTATTTTTTTCCCCTTTTTATTTAGATCTAATGTTCTTAGGATTTCCTTTTGGCTATATATGATGTGATATGGCTAATAGGTACCATGAACTCTTAAAAAGATTTTTGACTATTTTTTTATTATTCTGCTTCCCCAGCACCTGGTATAGAGGACAAGAACTAAAAAATCCGAGGAGTTAGACACTTTATATACTCAGAACTAATGATCCCATAACGTAAGGAAGGACTCCTAGTTCTAGCTTAGCTTGAATCTTGGAGAAAGGTGAGTAGACTAGGATCAGGCTATTGGATCGAGCAAGTTTAGGAAGGGAGATATCTAATGGGACGGGCATGCTCCCCACTACTCTATGCAAGCCAAAACTGACTCTTATCAAGTCGCTGGCTTTTTATCAATCGTTGCGCCAGTGCGCTAGTCTTTTCCCCACCAGGGGCGAAGCCACATTATGCAAAGGGTGGTCAACTGACACCCCATTTACATAAAAAAAAATACATAGGTATAGGTAAAATCAAATTTATATGCATATGTTAATTTTTTCATATATTTACTTTTATATATTATTACAATTCTTATTGAAAATCCTGACACCATCGCTGCTCAAAAGGCCTGAAGCGCATGATGCAATGAATGCAAAGAGTCAGGAATTGCTACTTTTCTAGGGGTTTCCGGTAAAATTTATGTTCTTGATGAGCATCAAAGATTTTGAGGTTGGGTTGCTCTCACAGGTTTCAAAGGGTAAAGTCTAATTAATTAACCATAAGAAATAAACTAAGGTCTTCTAGGATTTTTTATTTTGAATAAATACGAAATTAAAAAAAAGCTAGTAGAATCATATAATAACTAATGTTACAAACTCTTAGGGTTACTGTCAGCCTTTTTCTTTTATTTCCTTGCAATTATCCTCTGCATTCTTGTTGCATCTTGTGACTTGAATCTTATGTAATTTAGTGTTACTGTGTAAAAACTCATAGTCTTTCCTAACTTTTTCTAAATTCTAAACTTTATTTCTTTGGCAAATACTTAGGAAGAATCTTGTCTTCTTCTTCCATACATAGTACGAATAAACACAAAAAACTGTAAAAATCATAACTTGAAATATTTTAATCCTTGAAAATAGTCTTACCAATATTGACTAATTGTTACTACACATAAAATATCATTTTATACTGTTGGGTCAGGATGGGACTCTAAGAGAAGGAAAATTTGTGCCTCACAGTTTTAGATTTCATATTTGCTCTCTCACAGTAATATATTTTTTCCAGATTTACTTAACAATAGGAGCGTAACGGAACTGATTACTAAGTATATTTAATTATAATTTTAGAATGTGTACAAAAAAATAAATAAAAGTTAACTATGATTAAGCACTAATATACGTAGTTAGATTAAATAACAAGTATCATTTTTTTTATTAAGTTGGTGTAAACACCCGATAAGAGTAAGTTTTTACCATTTCAAAGTTTAGTTGAAATGATGTTCTATCCTCCATTTACGGTTTATGTCTTTTGTCTAGTTTCTTGTTATATATAATTATATATTTCATTTCCTTTCTGTTTTTCTCTTTTGCTTGTGTGGGCAGTACCTAGAATAGAAACAAGATACATACAATAATTAGCGGCAGAGCTAGGATTTCAAGCTATTAGGTTCGGACAAATCCCGTTTGTCGATACTCTAGCTCCGCCCCTGACAGTAATAATCATCAACTAACGTATAGCAGTTTCAAGATAGGCATTAACAATATATGAATACTCACGTCAGCTATGTTATGAAGAGTTAATGCAGCAATCAAACATCATAAACACTGGCAATGCTAAGCTTGTTTCTATCATATATTATCTCAGCATTTTCATCTCTTTCCTCATGGAAGTTTGACGTTTTTCTATAACTAGATTTCAACGTTTCTTCTTGATGATAAATATCCTTATTCCAATAGTTTTTCGTGTGAGGTCATTTCTATCCACAATTACATCATTTTTTAGAGTTCAGTTGGCTTAATTGATTGAAAATTTGAAATAGATAGGCATGAACTGAGTGTTGAAAAACATATTAAGTAGTAGTAAGTAATTGCACATTTGAATAAAGAATTTTTTCGGTTAAAATGACCTAAATACTGTTAAATCTAGGGGTATTATCACTTTTAGCCTGTATAAGAAACTATATATATTTGGTAGCTGAAAAAATGTATAAAATTTGTATATAACATGCAAAATGTATATATATATATTATTTTGAAAGCGGCTATACAGTGTAATTTTTCCTTAAAACTATTTACAATTAAAGCTAGTTGGCCAATGAGCGTAGCAGAGAAAAGGCCGGACAAAGAAAATGGTATAGAGGAAATTAGGAATTTGTTTTAAGAAAGATATTTCAAGGGTCACAAAAAATTTAAAATTTTAATCTTAATAAAATCAAAAGTCCTCATAAGTTGAAAAACGTAACTGGAATTTAATTATAACTTTTGGCTAATTTTGGTGCCATGAAATTGGTCTTATATAGAGGCTGTTTTTTACCACGAACATTTATCCTAACATCCTAAATATTTCAACATTAAGCAACTTTTGGATATGTTTTAGATTTTAAGAGTTCTAACCTACCTTCCTTGTCGACAAGCACGACCACAATATTGTCAAAAACTCGAATCTTTAATATTTAAATCTCGAAGAAAATCATTATTTTCTAATTAATTTTCTTCTGAATTAGTTTATGAGATGATAAATTTTACGCGTACGAAATATTTACACCGATACATATACATGTTTGATACGTCAAAGGTTTGATGTACCACACTGAATGACAGGTCTTAGAAGGAAACATAAGTGTCGAGATCGGAATTGACTATAGCAAGGTGTGAATAATGCACTGTAAATTATTTTAATTTGTCCAAATAGTGTATTTCATTAAAGCCTTTACTATTGCTCTAGTTGTTGTTTGGTTTATATCCAGTGGCGGAGCCAGAATTTTCGTTAAGGAGTATCAAAATATATAAAAGTAAACATACCATAGGAAGTCAATACATTGTATGTATATGCATATATATGTTTTTTATCTACCTACACAGTGTATTTTTCCCGCGAAGGTGACACCCCTTCCTATAAGGTGGCTCCGCCACTATTTATATCCTAACTAAATCTTAGCTAAAATTTGAACATAGATTTGGTTAAAACTTGAAAAAAGAGTTTTTGAAATTGTATTTAAAAATAATTTTTAGAAGTTAAAGTTATGTTAGGACATGCATTTTATTTGAAAAATAGTTGAAGTTTTATGAGTGAAACAAATTTTTTTCACTCAAACCAGTATTTGGGAACTTGATTTTTTTTTTAAATACAAAAATTGGTCATATTCCATGAACAAACAATGTTTTAAAAAAAAATTTAAAAAAATATTGCCATAATTTATGATCAAACGGGAGATACTATTTTTTTTTTAATTGACCTGTTGGTGGAAAATTTGGTGGACCCTACATGTATATTACTATTTACTAGTCATGTGTGAATATTCGTAAGAAGGTACATACACCACATGACCATATTCAGGATATGATATTCTTTTACATACAAAAGAAATGCAACACAAGCAATTATAAAATCCATTTCTCTCCAAGAGCCAACTTAGAAAACTTAAAGAGTTTTTTGGATTCCTTTAGATTATTTAATTATTTAATTATTTAGTTATAAAATTTAGTGAGTCAATTAATTCAAATTCGTCTCGAAAAGTCTACTAAAGGAGTATAGCACACCCTATCGAAGTTCTTCATTCTTGGGTACGTGAGAAGGCTACAAACTAGCTTACCCCGGAATCAAGAATTTTTGTAGGATAAGCACCTGATGTTTACACCAACTCATGATTAATTAATATACGTTCTCACCTTATTAACTCACTTAATTATATAATTAATATGATTGGTATAAACACACGATGATAGTAAGTATTTATCCTCCTTTAGCTTAAACTAGCTACAAACTAATTCACATAAGGAATGTTTACACAAATAGTCGGTCATATTCTTTATTTACTTTTCTAACAATTCCACTGATTATGCATTGATTATACACGATTATACACATATTGAATACGAATTATGCATATAATATATATCGTGTGACCATTTTTAGTTTAAGCGACTGAGTGTGCGGCTAATCGGGTTAATTCTTCTTCACATAATGAGCAGGCTACAAACTGGTTCAAATGGGCTTTTGATAACAGAGTCCACATTAAGCCCAATAAGAATGCCAGAAATTCTGTTGGGCCACTGTTCTATCCAAGCTTATTAGATAGAAAAATTAACCTAAATAGCCGACCACCTAACCTTTTAAATTAAAAATAGCTAGTAAATATATGATATATACAATCAAACATCTCTATAATAGCCTTTTTTGTTCTGATATATTTTGGCCGCTATAGTGAAGTACTG
This sequence comes from Nicotiana knightiana, assembly GCA_005239525.1. Classification (NCBI taxonomy): domain Eukaryota; kingdom Viridiplantae; phylum Streptophyta; class Magnoliopsida; order Solanales; family Solanaceae; genus Nicotiana; species Nicotiana knightiana. Next base: position 24,466 of record MDKJ01360761.1, read on the forward strand.
TTATAGAGGAATATATAACATAATATACAATTCTATTGTGAGAAAAACTTGGCTTTTATATTGAATGATTGTTATATAAGGATTCTGTTATAAAGAAGTCTGACTGTATGTATAATTCATATACAATATATATGTATTATCAATATATAATCTATGTATATTGACTAAGAAAAGTAAACAGTGGATCTCGATTATATATTCCTACGGGATTTGTTCTGACTTCGACCTCGCCCCTTAGGGGGTAGTTATATATCCTTTTAAATATTTGTTAAGAATTAACCCAAAGATCCCTATTTTCTTAAGTTTGGAATCGATGATAATTGCACAAAACCAGATCAGTTCTAGTTGTGTTTAATTGCTAGAAAAAGAAAGTTAAAAAAAAACATAGAGCTTTCCCAATAGATGTAAAAGGCATAACAAGAATGGTCGAAATATAAAACCAATTGTACATTGTACAAAATCCGGTACAATCAAACATTTCTATAACAACCTCGTCTATTTTGAATATTTTTTAATGTTATAGCGAAGAACTATTATAGAGAATATATATATTATAATATAACATGGACATTGATTCTGGAAAAACTTGATTTTTATAATGAATTGTTGTTATATAATTATAACGACGCTGTCATACATAAAATAACATAGCAAACATACTATTCTTATACTTTCACCTTGGTGCAATACACAAAAAGGGTTTACCAAAACGAGCCGTTTCCTTTTGTTTTTTTTTCTTTTTGATTAAAGAACCAATATTTAAACACTAAGTCTTTCTCCTTGTTACAATGGCAAAGAAAAGCTCAAGATCAGGTGGATGAAAATAACCTTCCTTAGGCGGAGAACTCTTCTGTTTCACGTAAACTCGTTTCTTTTTCGGCGGCGGCGGCGGCGGGCACGAAGAATGCACCATAATCCTACACGTGTCACGCCTTGGAGTCTTGCATCCTTCTTCTACCGTCTCATAATCACTCTTCACCCTCTCCTTCATTTCAACAATGACGTAAATATAGTTGTCGGTTGAAGTTTCTCTGGAATGTTTTAACCCCGTTGACTATAATAACAACTGCGATTATAAATTGACAGTGAAAGCAAAAGAGGGTCGAAGTTTCTCTTGAATGTTTTAACCCTGTTGACTATGATAACAACTGCGACTATACGACAGGACGTGCTACGACCTAGAGATTTCAATACGATTCTTTTCTTCTATAACTAATAGGAGTATAAGTGAGTAAAAATGTTTTATGTAGCTAGTGTGTGTGTGTGTGTTTTTATAGTATGGTTGGACTACTTTCTATGGATGGAAAAGGGGAGCGTTTGTGTGGGCTGTCAAAGGGAAAAAGGCTTGTTCCGGAAGCTGCTTTTCTGACTTATATCCAATCGTGTGATGGAAGCTTTATTAGGATTATCTTACGTGGCATAAAGTATAGCGACTTTCGACACGTGGCTATTTTTTATTCGTTGGCTTAAAGGTTAGATTCCCGCGAAAATGCTGAGAAATTGTGCGCTTGAATCTGGACCACTCGAATTAATCATTCTTTATTCATGTTGTATTTTCCTCTCCTTGTGAAATGTGAAGATAATCAGCTTCGTTATAATTTATTCCTTTATTCGATGATTATTCCTTCTGTGGGCCTAATAGGTTATGGGCTATGGGCCCATGTGTAGTTCGTGGAGTAAAGGCCCAATAAGACTTTCTGAACTTGTTACTCTTATATAAGGGACCTTTACACAAATAGCCCTAAATAAGGTAGTTTGACGTGACACATAGTTTAATAACTTCTTATTAAGGGTAAATACTTTTTGACAGGACATTTGTGGAGCTATAAAAATTTCTTATTAGGGGTAAAATTGATAATTAAAAAATTTAAAATTAAATTACTTTTAAATATAACAGTATTTCATTCTTTTTGGAACAGATTAATAAGGAAAGTGTATCGTATATATTGAAATAAAGAAAGTATCGTTTAAGGGCTCCGTCTCTTTTTTTTACTTTTTCACATACTTTTTTTTTTCTTTTTTCTTTTTTTTCCACATACTTTAGTTGTTTTATTTTAACAGTTTCAGACTTGATATATGATGGAAGCGAATATTACAGAAATAATTGAAAAAGAGAACATATATATTAGACAAAAATAAGATATGTATGGTTTAGTGTATTTAAACTCTTTCTTGAAAGTTGTGAAACTTGTATAAGAAAGGTGTACATGGACCACATTGGTTCGGATTTTATCAAAACCAAATCAAATCAATTATATCAGTTTGGATTGGTTTGATTTTGTCAGATTTTTCGGGGTTTTCGGGTTTTTTAGTTACATGAATGTTATTTCAATCTTGCATTATTAAAGATATAAATAAATTTTTATAAGTGAATATATGTTTACTAAATTTTTTTACAAAGATAACAAACATATGATCTATTAAATTGATGTTATGGGAGAAGTTTTTTTAGTAACACATAGTAGTTTATTTTCTTAGTCGTCTACCAATAATTTTTTGTTGATGTACGCTTTCAGGGTTAACCAAATTTGATAATTAAACATAAAAATTAATATGATACCTAAATAATGATATATTCTATGTAATTTTAGATTATCAAAATACCACTTCAAATTCGAAAAACATATAATAAATCTTAACATATGAATATGAAAGAACAAAGAGATGATTGACGTATTTCAATAACACATAATAAGAAAGTGATACAATCTATCATATAAAGTAAACAAAAATGAATGCACTTTCTAGTTCTATTAAATATTATATCCCATGAGAGGATCTCAAATATTTTTAAATATCATTTAAATAACACTATATATAAAATCCAAAAATTATATATTTATATGTCGGTTTGGTTCGGGTTTTTTACTCAATACCAAACCAAATCAAACCAAACTTAACCGAATTTTTTAATCGATTTCGTTTAACTTTTCAATTTGGTGCGATTTTTCGGTTCGATTTGTACACCCTATAAGAATGTCTATTATTTTGAATTCTTCCAAGATACAATCATATAAATTGAAACTGAGGTGCACATGTGCAATTAACATGTTTAGAATTACCTTAAGAGACCAGTGTCATAACATATATTATTATCTTTGTTTACATATAAGTTAAACTTATACTCCTTCGGGTTTATAATAAGTGACTTTTTGATATTTTTTTATGGTCCAAAAAAAGTAATTTTTTCAAATTTCAAAAATAAATTAATTAATTTTTTTTTACATTACCCTTAAAGTAAATAGCATTAGAGTATGTGTTATGAGTGTTTAGATCCACCATGTTAGTTATATGTAGCATATACAATGATTTGTGAAGGTGTGATAGGTATCTTCTCTACTAATAAAGGCGAGTTCCAACATGATTTTTGTCCATTTGGATTCTTCTCCTCACAAGTTCAGGGTAAGGGAAACAGATCCAATTTTCTCCCTAGCCTTTCTTGTAAAAGGTGGCGCAACCTATATAAAAGAATTCTTGGTTAATATGCTTCTATAACTTAAATACTTAGAGTTCGTTTGGTACGATGGATAAGTAAAAATAATTATGGATAAAAATTTAGTATTGTCTTAACTCTTGTTTAGTTAATTTTGGGATAAGTTGTCCCATAATTGAAAATAGCACCAGAATAACTTATATCTGCCAAATGATGGAATAATAATCACAGGATAAGTTACGCTTGAATAAATTATTAAAATTGACAATCCCAAGATTAATACAACATACTCCCTCTGTTCCAATTTATGTGAACATGTTTGATTGGTCATGGAGTTTAAGAAAAATATGAAGACTTTTGAGGGTAGAATTTTAAGTTTAAGTCAAAAAGGAATCCAGAATATTTGTGTGGTTATAAAAATTTCTCACTAAGGGTAGAATTGTAAGTTTAAGTTAAATTATTACCAAATTTAGAAATTGGTCATTCTTTTTGAAACTGATCAAAAAGGAAATAAGTTCACATAAACTGGAACATAGGAAGTACCAAACAGTCAATAAAAAATAATATCGAGATAACTTATACCTACTGGAGGGTGGAGTAAGTTATGTCAAAATAATTTTCGTTATGAAGAAGAATCAGAAAATTATATTATTTCATCAAATTGCAAAATCCCATATACAAAAGAAGAAAGAATCAATAGAATAATATTCAATCATCCAACCAATGTGAACAACATATGCCTCTCCCAATTTTAAAAAAAGAAAATCCGAAGCCTCAAGATTGTTAATGCCTTAATACAGCAAACAAAGACACGAGCAAAGATGATCCAATCAAAGCACCAGAAATGGGCAAAGAGAAACCCGCTCCAGCGTCAGGCGACGGAGCTGGTGCAAGACTAGGCTCCTGAGCCGAGACAGTGACAACAACGATAAAGACGAAAAGCACGAAAGCTTTGATGATGCTAACAGAAGCCATTTTGATGAAGAAACGAAAGAAACTAAATTTATAATGATTTTGGAAATGTGATGGAGAAAAGAGAGATTGGTTTATTCACAAAGTGAGAGTGAAAATGAAGAGTATTTATAGTAGTAGGGCAACAAAATTGACAGCTAGTAGAGGGATGGATTTGTTGAAAAAACAGCTCAGATCTTGGAGATGACAGGCTATAGATTATTAGTAGGCTGAACTGGCCATGTTATTAGCCAGTAGAGAGACGTTGTGAAAGATTCCTACCCCTTCATATATATAATTGAAAACCTAATATTTCATCATTATTGCGGCTATTAATATATGACACTTACTTTTTTTGAAATGTCGACATTGTTTTTATAAGTAATTAATAGTAATATGTTACTCTCTCACGTCCATAATAAGTGATTTTTTTTGTTGTTTTCACACAGATTAAAAAACTTACATTTTAATTAATTAGAAATAAAATTGACCATATTAATATTTACTCGAGAGGGGTTGAAAATTTATTGGTTTTTTTTAGCAAGTATATTGGTAGGAATGTTGCGCGAACTTTTCAAAATATTATCGTATCCGTGTCGGATCCTCCAAAAATGCATTACTTTTGAAGAATCCAAGCAACATAACTGCTACCTACTATTATTGCTTATTTGCTCAATACATGTCCTGGCGAAATGAGTTTTACCACCTAGTGTGATTGCCACAGTAACAACAACAAATCTAGTAAATTTCCATCAATGATGTCTAGAAAGGGCAGTATGTATGCAGACCTAACCCCTATCCATCCTGGGAGAGCAGAGAGTTTGCTTCCAATAAACGTTCTGCTTCGGCTCCCCCATGAGCAAAGCAGGGTTATGAACATAGCCTTCACAGTTGTAGTTGTTAAATTAACACTAGAAAGGTGACTAAATTTGTTTGCAGAGCATTAGAAAACCAGCACTTGGAAAAGTGAATACCATTCATGATTCATTTAACGAGCTGCTTTCCATGTTGAAAGTGCATATCCGATACGACCCTTCCATCCTTGCAGTAGCCACTCACTATCTACATGGATCACAAAATTCTTGTCATATACCTTGAATCGTTCCGTTGCCATCCTCATAATCTCCTCATTCATTGCCTCCCGACAAAGTATATACATTCTTTTCAATCAACATTCTCTCGTGCACTTCCAGGGGAATATTAGCTTCAAGCATATGAAACAATTCAAGGATGAGTAATGGAAAAGAGCCTCGCGGAATCGCGTGATAAAGAATGGGGCATTAATTATAAGCACCATTTACAATCCCCAGTATGAAAACATCTCTTGGACTATTTACATCCACAGTCTCATCTAGTAGATTCCTAAAACGGTACAGACAGTTCACCACAAGAACCTCACCCTTATTGATCTTAAGATCCTCAAGTTTAATCGTTTCCCACTTCTGCGCTATAGCATTGAACTCAAAAGGAACATTGAAACTCTCAGCATAATTATTAGCTAACCGTCTCCCCGTTTCCTCAACCCTCACTGCTGGCCGAAAACCAGGAAGTGGAAAATCAATCCCACTTATAGGAAGAGAGACGTTGTATGAGGGCAGGCCGCAGGCCATTGAAAACCCCACCATAATACCAATATCTATAATCTGTACAGTTGAAGCATTTTCAGCTAGATTCATAATTGCCTTATTTGAGAAAAAGTTAGAGATCTTCCCGTAACTGGTCACCTTTCAAGACATCAGCCGCTGATACAGGCCGTGTAATAAGGGCTTTATAGATATAAGTACCAGAACCCGCCATCCGCGCCTCAAGACCATTAGCAAAATAACGGGCTAACCTCTGCATCCCATCCTATATGGGTCAAAATCCGACTAAAAGAAATTCGGCATGAAGAGGTCACCAAGTGTGAGAACTGTGGTTCATCATGGACGACTAGGTCGAGGTCGATCATGGGTTGACGATACTGAGCCGCCGAGTAAGCCATTAAGGCCGATGTCGAGCAATAGTAAAAGAAGTAACGGCTAGTATAACTTTGGAACTTTCAAAGGGAATATTCTATTCCTTTGGTTGTACTATTTCTTAGGGTTTTTGAGAATATCTCATATAAATAGAAGGCATGTAATATTGATTCTGATAAGAACTCTTATAAAAGGATGACTCTTGGGATACAATACAAAATATTACTTTTCCACAAGGATTCGATTTACTGTTTATTCCACATTTTCTCTCATCATATCCGAGAAAATCTCATATATTCCAATATCCATTTGTCTTATATCGTTGTCAAGAGAGAAGAATCATCTACCTTATTCAATATTTGGGTGAATCATTCTCTCTATTTACACTTATTGCCATTTAATATAGTTATTGATCATCATTGTTCCTCCACTCATTCTTGACAACATCATTTAATACCATTTGTATTAAATTAGTTCAAACGTTATTCTGCATTATTTATACAAGCACGTGTTAGATTTAGAACCTATTATATTTAACTAAGATTTACCCATCAACTTTTTATTTAATTAGTTTAACAAAAGGTTTCATACTTTTTGGTCAAACAATTTGGCGTCGTCTGTGGGGAATCTTCTAATCAAAGCCATTGTTTTTCTAGATCTAGAAAAAATAACAAAACCCAAAAAAACCAAATTTCCTACTTGCACAGTCTAACATGACAGGTAATGGAGAGGAAAGACTGAAGGCAGTGGCATGCCTTATTGCCAACCTCCTAAACACCATCAATGAAGTTAATGGAGCAGACGAGGAGAACATGACACCAAACGCTTCCCCTAGACGAAGTGGTTCACCCCTTCCTCATGGCAGTGTTACCACCTCCCATGGAAAAGGAGCCTCGACGTCCACAACGGAAGAAGCACCACCAGCAGTGAAAAAGCTAGTAGAAGCATGGCTAACGAGTACTCTGACCAGCATACTCGACAAACCTTTCCAAAGGGCGAGCAGGAAGGATGCACGAGCTGACATCACAACAACAAACAATGACCAGCACGTCCCTCCTCCTGTAACAGGAATCACTCACACCGCTAATGATGCAGGTAACAACACCCTCACAGCTATTCTAAGAAAAATAAAGGAGATGGAGAACGAGAACAAAGCGATCCGCGACCAAATGAAGGAGCACCAAGAAAGGGTAGACAAGATACCAGGTGCCTCAAAGCTTTTACCAAAATGGGACGCCGACCGTTCGTGGAACAACCGTACAACGACGAGGCCGCACCACATGATATACCTAAAACATTAAAGATGCCGCCATACTTGAAAATATACGACGGCACAACGGACCCTGAGAATCACGTCACCCACTATGTCATTGCAGTAAAAGGAAACGACCTCGCCAAAGAGAAACTATCATCCATATTGCTGAAAAAATTTGGTGAAACCTTAACCAGGGGAGCATTAACGTGGTACTCACAACTGCCTGCGCGATCCATAGAAACATTTGAAGAAATGGACGACAAGTTCGTCACCGCCCATGTCGGGGCCAAGAAAGCAGAGGCGAGGGTAAATGATATATTTCCATTAAACAGTCACCTGGCGAAGGACTCAGGGACTTCTAGGCCCGATTCAACCGTGTTAGGATGAATCTCCCAAATGTATCTGAGGGAATGACGGTAGCAGCTTTCCAAAATGGGCCGAACAGGAACGGTTCGAGGGTGACCAAAAAATTATTAAGCCGGCTCATGAAATACCCCCACCACTTGGGACGAAATACACAATGCCTATTGTGCCGAGGTGAGAGAAGACGAGGACGACCTCAACGGACGAACCAAACAGTTTCCATCGGTCCAGATAGAGTCGAGAAAAGATCATAGAAATGATAACAGAAGGGACCATGCAGGTCCGCTTCTCAATCGTGATAGACACCAACCATACGTCAGAACTGTCATCATACCACCCCTCCTCCCCCCCGCCATGGCAAAAGTCCATCCAGGCCGCAGAAAGGGACTCACCGAAACGAAAGAGGTATGCCTCCACTACTATTTGCTCCCAATTTTTGTGTTTCTCCTTCAGAGATAGTCTACGCCCTGGAGAAGCTCGGCCCAAAGGTGAAATGGCCACAAAAGATGAAGTCCGACCCAAACACCAGAAAGTCGAACGCCCTCTATAAATTCCATAAGGAACGAGATCATAAGACCGAGGACTGCATCACCTTGAGGCAAGAGGTAGTGAACATGCTCCACCAAGGGCATTTGAGAGAGCTGATGAGCGACCAAGGAAGAGCGAACTTCGCTCGAGGACGAGAACAATATCAAGGCCCCCTAAAGCTACCCTCCCCAGCCCCCACTATCCAAATGATCATCGGTGGAGGCGACGACGAACAATCAACAACATAAAGTTCGCAACCACCCACAAGTTGAAGCAATCGATCACCTATAAACGGTATGACGACCACGAAGAAAGTATCATCTTCGACGAGTTGGATACCCACAGTTTGACCTTTCCTCACTATGATGCTCTTGTTATTATTTTGCGCATTTCAGATACCGATGTAAAATGAATTATGGTAGATGACGAAAGCGGTGCATGCATTATCCACCCTCGATCTCATACAAATGAGGCTCGAAGATAGGATAGTGCCACACTGCATCACACTAATAGGTTTTAACAATGCAGTTGAGCGGACTTCCAGAGAAATCACACTACCCGTTCTGGCCGGTGGTATCACCCTGGAAACAACATTCCACATTATAGACCAAGATACGGCGTACAACGCCATCATAGGACGGCCATGGATACACGCCATGAGGGTCGTCTCATCCATCTTATATCAGGTCATCAAGCTTCCCAACCCGTGGGGAGTATTCAGCATCTGGGGCGAGCAGCGCACAACCCAAGAATGCTACCGCATCGCCCAACAATGCACATTCACTCAACAATTAAAGGGTAAAGGCATAGAAGCACAACAATTACCGAGGTCGAGGTCGGAGGGCGATGAAGGGAAAGATGTCATCAAAGATCTCGAAGTGGTATAGGCTACGAGATCAACTGTGGAGGACCTCGACCCCGTTCAGCACGATAAAAACGAGCACAGAAAAGGCCTATATCGGACACAAACTGCAAAAACCAGGTAAATTCCACCAATCTTTAGCTAATAATGAAGACATGTTTGCCTTTTCTCATGCAGATATACTGGGCATCCCGAAGGAAATAGCAACACATAAATTGAATATTGACCCACTCTACACCCCAATATGGCAGGTTAGAAGAAAATTCAATGCCGCGATAAATGATGCCGTCCGCGAAGAGGTGGAAAAGTTACTTGAAAACGGCTCTATCAGGGAGTCAAAATACCCCCAATGGGTCGCCAATGTGGTCATGGTGAAAAAGAAAAATGGGTATGGCGATGTGCATAGACTTCACAGATCTGAACAAGGCATGCCCGAAAAACTCATTCCCACTGCCTCACATTGATCAGCTCATCAACACAACAGCAGGGCACGAGCTGTTAAGTTTCTTGGACGCCTATTTGGGTTACAACCAGATCCTTAAGAAGGAGGAAGACCAGGAAAATCTACTTTCATCACCCACCAAGGGACGTGCTACTACAGAGTTATGTCGTTCGAATTGGAAAACGTAGGGGCGACATACCAGAGGCTAGTGACCAAAATGTTCAAAGAATAGCTCGGTAAACCATGGAAGTATATATTGACGACATGTTGGTCAAGTCGAAAAGAAAGGAAGACCATATCGACCATTTGAGAGAAGCCTTCGACATACTCAGGCGGTACGACATGAAACTGAACCCCGAGAAATGCGCCTTCAGCGTAACCTCAGGAAAGTTCCTCGAATTTTTAGTATCGCAAAGAGGCATCAAGGTTAACCCCAACCAAATCAAGGCTATAGAGGGAATACCAAAAAACTTGACCAGCAAGAAGCATGTGCAGAAGCTGACCAGCCGTATAGCCGCCCTATCGAGGTTCATCTCATGATCCTTTGATAGATTCCACAAATTCTTTGGTGTGCTCAAAAAGTACAACGAACTCTAATGGAATTCCGAGTGCGTCGACACCCTGAGAGGAGACATTGTTGTTATGTTTTCCAGTTATGAGCCATTGTTGTGTGGTCCCTTTCGAGCGGTTCCTTCTTTTCTTTTTTCGATGATTTAAAGGCCACAACTCTTTTCACCAAGGAATTGGGGCTTAGAGCTATGAGCTATAACACATATGCAAGAAGGAAGAATGCCTTAATGGACGGGTACGCTAAGGAAGGGGAGTCGCTTGCTTGGCCTCACCAAAAGTTAGCTAACATTTTTTCCAACTGGTCAAGAACTCCCTTTGAAACTGGAATCCCTGCAAGAAGGTGTATAGGTATCGAGAAAAGAACATGTTTGCAAAATAAGCCGCCCTCCACGCCTAAGTATTCCTCAATGACCGATAGCGAATAGAACACCCTTGTTCGGAAATAATCGACTGAACAAGAGTGGTCCATAGGATAGTCATATTAGCCGGTTTCGATTCCTAAAGCCCACAGAGAAGGGTGTGGAGCCTCGCTTTCCATGCTGCTCCCCCTGCTAGTGTGTTGGCGTCGATGAAGGGTGCTGTAGCGAAACTGATTGCAAAAGAGGGGAAATCGGCCACATTAAAATTACCTTCTGGGGAGGTCCGTTTGATATCCAAAAACTGCTCAGCAACAGTCGGACAAGTGGGGAATGTTGGGGTGAACTAAAGGCGTACCTATCTTCACCCCCATTGTTTGCTAAGGCGGAGCCCGGATAACACCTCCTAATATACCTGGGCATGTCTAATATTGCAGTAAGTGTAGTCCTAGTCCGAGAAAATAAAGGTACGCAATCTCCAATCTATTACATTAGCAAGACCTTGGTCGATGCTGAAATGAGGTACCCCCACCTCGAAAATCTAGCCCTGGCTTTGGTCGTAGCTTCACGAAAGCTTAGACCTTATTTCCAGCGCCACCCCATCTCGGTGGTCACAACCTTTCCAAGAAGTATCCTGCACAAACCCGAGTTGTCGGGTAGGTTGTCCAAATGGGACATTGAATTGAGCGAGAATGGTATAATCTATCAGCCGCGAACAGCGATAAAGTCGCAAGTATTTGCCGACTTCATCGCCGACTTCAACGATAAAATAGTGCCCGAGATCGAAAGGGAAGCCACAAGTACTTACCCCAAAACACACGACCTATGGATTTTGTACATCGATGGGGCCTCCAACGCGTCAGGATCTGGACTGGGACTTGTACTCGAGGTCCCGACAGGCGAGATAATTTGCCGGTCCATACGGTGTCCCGATATGACTAAAAATGAGGCCGTGATTGCAAGGTTAAAACTGGAACTCAAGTACGGAGCACGACGAGTAGTCCTATGATGTGACTCGCAACTCATCGTCAATCAAGTCACATGGACTTTCCAAATCAAGGAACAAAGGAAGCAACTGATTTTGTTAAAAAATGTGAACCATGCCAAAAGTACGCCCCCATGATCCACCAAGAGGGAAAGAACCTCTACTCAGTCACCTCGCCCTGGCCCTTCATCAAATAGGGAATGGATATCATCGTCCCCCTTCCCGCAAGACGAGGTAATGTACAATTTCTTTTGGTTTTAACTGACTATTTTTGTAAATGGGTGGAAGCATGTGCGTTCGCCCAAATACGCGAACAAGAAGTGATCGCCTTTATATGGAGGAACATCGTATGCCACTTCAGCATTCCCAAAGAAATCAATTGTGACAACGGACCCCAATTCACAGGGAAGAAGGTCACCGAGTTCTTCGAAAAATGGCACATCAAAAGAATACTCTCCACGCCATATCACCCAGCAGGAAACAGGCAAGCTGAATCCTCCAACAAAATGATATTGAATATCTGAAAAAGAAACTCGAAAATGCCAAGGGACTGTGGCCAGAATTGCTGCCGAAAGTGCTATGGGCATACCGCACTATGCCAAAGACAAGCAAAGGGGAAACGTCGTATTCACTAGTCTATGGGACTGATGCAGTGATACCGGTCGAGGTCGGAGAACCGAGTCTAAGATATTCAAATGAGAGCGGGCCAAGAAACGATGAAAATAAAAGGCAAGACTTCGACGAGGTCGAAGAAGAAAGAGACATGGCTTACGTAAGAATGGTAGCCCAAAAACAATAGACGGAGCGGTACTATAACAAAAGAGCCAAGGTCAGACCGCTCAAAGTCGGGGACTATGTACTCAAGGCCAAAACACAAGCGAGCAAGGATCCACGGAAGGAAAACTGCAGACCAATTGGGACGGCCCATACAATATCATCAGCGGTGGTAAGCAAAGGGTCGTTCCAACTAGAAATAATGGAGGGAAAATTACTACCAAAAAATTGGAACGTCGCCCACCTCAAATACTTCAACTTCTAAGGATAGACATCCTCCAAGTCATACTCTTTTCCCTCACCCGAGTTTTGTCCCAATTGGGTTGGATGTTTTTAACGAGGTGACGAAGAGGGCGCTCGAAGTTAAGTATAAGTTCATCGCCCGACCTCTCAACTAGTTGTCCAGGCCGACCAATGAAAGGATTAGATAGACTGGGACTTCTCCAATGTATGTATAAGCAGAGCAAATACATGTAAACTTCTCCAATGAATGTATAAACAAAGCGAAATATGCAAACACATGATGTTCACATGTCTCCACCAAATATAAACATTACGCCAATCCAGGAAATAACTTTCGACCTCGTTCGAATCAATCACGAGTATCATTCGACCTCGCTCGAATAAACTCTCATTTGACCTCGTTCAAATTAATCATGAGTAACATTTAACCTTGCTCGAATAGACTTACATTTGACCTCATTTGAATATGTCTGAGAAAAAATACCGCCTCAGAAACTTTCCCGGCCATCATCAAGCCCCTGAATATGTCTAGGTGAGCCTCATCTTGAATCCGCTTCTCGTACAAATCTCGTGGAACATCAGGATAAGCGGAAACAAGGGATGAATACGGTTGAGCTAGTAACTGTGCATTCTTGGCCTTAAGGACGACAATCTGCTCGTTCAGGTGCGAAACCTTTGTCTCCAGACCAACAATCTGTTCGTCAAGTCTCGCCTCCTTAAGCGCAGCCATCTCCGCTTCACTTGCCCGCTCAGATCTGAGGACAACTAGAATACTCTAATGCCGCCGCTCTTTCCAAAGTCGTCGTTCTGGCTCCCTCGGCTCTCTCCAACTATGCCGCTTTCCTGGCCAACTCTTCACTCAAGCTGTTGGCTCTAGCTGAGCTCTGCTCCAGCTCAGCCCGCAGGGATGCCACCTGAGCCTGAAGGTCAACACACTCAGCCAAAACCTATCTGCTTACCTTGAGCTCGTCTTCCTTGACTCTCATCGCTCCTTCGAGCTCGCTGCATCTATCAATGACTCTCACGAGCTCATCGTCTTTCTGATTCAGCTCATCCCTGAGAGACTGGAACTGACCATCCTCGCTGAGTATGCTGCTCAATGCGTGATGTTTGGTACGATACTCCCTATACTTGGACTCCATTATTTTATAGAGAGCCTTCCTCTTCTCTTTTTGGCGGGCGCACTCGATCTCCAGAATGAGAGTCTGATAAACAGGTAGAAATCAATCAGCAAAGACGAATAAGGTAAAGAAAAGGAAAAGATACGAGAACACGAAATGACAAAAAACTTACTCGCAGGGCCATTTCGGAGATGCTTAACGATAGGTCGACATCCTTAAATGTCTGCAAGGTCCTACTCTCGGCGCCCGTGCAGAGGGGAATCAAAGTTGGGACCACGCTCTCTGAGTTATTTAGCAAGTTGTAGTCCAAAGGAATGAGGATGTTTCGGGTAAATCCCTCCATTCTCACCTCTACCCGAGTGAACCCCTCGTCGAACATCATTACCTCCTCGAGGTCTATGTCAGAACCGGACCCATCATCGTCTACGACCACATTCTTTCCTCTCCCCTCGGTGGACGAAGATACAACCTCCGCTGCCTCTGATCGCTCTTCTTCCATGGCGACCTCTGCTGCCTCTGACCGCCTTCCTTCCACTGCGACCTCTGGCGGGGGAACAATCTCCGCAACTGAAGGGTGTGCAGACTCCACGCCCAAAATAACATCACTCTCGGGTGTGGCCGCAGCCGTAAACACACCGCCAACCTCCACTCTCCGCCTTTTCAGTAGAGCCCATCCTTACTTGGCGAAGACTCGTCCACTAGGGGCAATACTGGGAAGGCCGAAGTCTCAGTAAGTGGAGCAGCCGCCCGACGGTCAGGCCTACTCAAAGCCGGAGTCTGAGAGGAAGTATTCCATACAGACTCATTTAGCACGAACTGCGACACGGGAACGGGAGCCTTCGCCTTTTTTGGAGCTCTACGACCTAACATAAAAGGGGAAACTGTAAGTAAAAAAGAGGACAGTAATGAGGTCGAAGTAGTTAAAGATTGGAACCTGACTTATCATTCGAAGAAAGCTTGGGTACAAATTTTTTGTTGAACGACGACCACCCGCGGATCCCCACCGTGTGGGGAAAGATTTGGGCCACCCAGTCACAAATATTGGCGACCAACGAAGGAGGATGCTTCTCGGCTGCATGAAGAAAAAGAACGATCAAGCCACAAAACAAAAAAAAGGGAAAGGAACATACTTCAATCAGCGAAAGCACCTACGGGCAATGTTCCACTGCTTAGGAAATCCACTGGGGCTCGTCACCACGTGCTTAGTTTTGATAAAATAGTAGTTGACCTGAAATTGATAATTCGACTTATCGTCCATTCCTTCTACCAGCCCCTTGGTCCCACGGTGGCGAAGATGTATCATCGTGACCCTGTGGAAGCTTGGCGCTAAGAGATGCAACAAATGGCATATAGAAATCTCACAGCCGTCCATCTCTGCAAACTTTATCAGCATAAGGAAGAGCTTGTAAATGTAGGGGGAGAGTTGGGTCGGGCAGACGCCATAGTAACGGCAGAATTCCTCTGCCAACGGAGGAAAAGAAAGAAAGTAACCCACTTGGAATGGGTATGCATAAAACGCGCAATACCCGGGACGATGAACCTGGATCACATCGTCCCCAGCTGGGACCAGGTCAACGTGAGCGGGGATGTTGTATTTGGCCCTGAGTGCGGTAATATGGATTGCTCCTATCTCGTACTTCACGGGCTCAGGTTCATGCGCAGGTAACTTTGAAAAATCTGACCTAGAGCCTAGGTTATGAGGAATGATTTCTTCCACGGTAAGGAAGCTTTCATCCTCCATAACAATGGCCTTCCCTCCGTAAGAAGGCATAGCCACTGATAACGGGATTGGGTCTGAGGCCACCTCAGGGTTAGGAGATACGCTAGTCATCTTTTTCTAATATATATACAATGGAACCAATAGTGTAGAAGAAATGGTGATAGTGGAAGTTGTAGGAAATATGAACACAGGAAGAAGAAGAAGAAGAAGAAGAAGAAGAAGAAGAAGAAATAAGGTGCAGGATTGAGAAATCAGAGAGTGTAAAGTTTTCTTCAAAGGGTCTCTCCCTCCATATTTATAGAAAACCACGGCGCTCGAATCGATACAAACAACTGTCAATAGTAGTAGAATCAAAACGACAGAAGCACAAGGAACGATGCAACGCATCGGGAAGATGTGTAATGATGATGCATGCAACTGTGATGTCATCCCGAACCAGCCTCACTGACTACAACTCTCGGAGCGACACGTCATCATCTCGCCTGCGATCACCACTACTTGACCTCCTCGTCCGAATTTCTCAAGAATTGTGATTGATGAAGTCAGCTCATTGAGGTCGACCAAAAGACTACCTCGATAAGCGGATGGACTAACTGTATGGGTCAAAATCCGACTAAAGGAAATTTGGCATGAACAAGTGACCAAGTGTGAGAACTGTTGATTCATCATGGGCGACTAGGTCGAGGTCGACCAGGGGTTGACAATACCGAGCCGTTGAGTAAGCCATTAAGGCCGATGTCGAGCAGTCGGAAAAGAAGTAACGACTTGTATAGCTTTGGAACTTTTAAAGAGAACATTCTATTAAATATTCCTTCTGCTGTACTCTTTTTAGTGTTTTTGGGAATATCCTATATAAATAGTATAAGAGAGAAGGCAAAAGGCATGTAATACAATACAAAATATTACATTTCCACAAGGATTCGATTTACTGTTTATTCTTCTCACATCAGATCCGAGAAAACCTCATATATTCCAATATCCATTTGTCTTATATCGTTGTCAGAGAGAAGAATCGTCCACATCATTCTATATTTTTGGGTGAATCATTCTCTCTATTTATACTTATTGTCATTTAATATAGTTATTTCTCATCATTGTTCCTCCACTCATTCTTGGCAGCATCATTTAATACCATTTGTATTAAATTAGTTCAAACGTTATTCTGCATTATTTATACAAGCATGTGTTAGATCTAGAACTTATTATATTTAACTAGGATTTATCCATTACCTTTTTTATTTAATTAGTTTAACAAAAGGTTTCATACTTTTTGGTCAAACACATCCCCCATTGGAGAAGAACTTTGCCTGATCTGCTTCAGAAGTTCATTTGTTGATCTTCGATTATCTGCAGCAACAACTTGTGCACAAAGTGTCAAGAGTGTTCAAGTCTACTACATATCTTTTACCCCCTTGTTTCTTTGCTTGTGAATTCTTACTCAAGTCCACTACATTTCTTTTACCCCTTCTTTCCTTGCGATTTTTTTCCATTAGATCCCTTTGAAACGCCGTTCTCTAACGCATTTCGCCTTGATATAGTCTGTCAGGTCTCGCGAAGAGAAGATTCATCGTTTCATGCATTGCATAGCAACACCCTATCTAACATTTCTGATCGTATAGTTGATTCAAAAAACACTGCAGACTGCTTGTTGTTTCTCTCTTCCATTGAATCTACTACATCTTCTTGTTTTCTTCCTTCTTGACCTTTCAGGAGATTGCTTTTCTCCATGTTTCGCAACTTTTACTACTGCATCTTTTCTCTCTTCATTTTGCTCGTTTCCCATGGCATTATACCTCACATCAACAAACAACTATTGCCCCGAGGAATGAACTTACTTGCCTCCTCCACCCCTTTCTTAAACTGCATAATAGACTCTCTATATATCACTAAATATATCAGGAATATTCCTAAGTGTGCTCACAGGAGAATCCACAGGCACATCCTTGACAGTGTTTGACGTACTGTGAGGCAACCAAGAAGTTGAACGCAAAGCAACACCATCAGGAAAATGTGACACGGTCATCCCCACCGAGATTAAGGTTCCAATTCGGGCATGGGACGCCATCACAACCATCATTTCCCTAGTATAATGTCCATTCTGACCTAAATTGGACGGTTTCTCAACAATCGGGTCCTCCTCCCCCAATGACTCCGTAAAACGATTGTTCTGCAGACTCTTGGAACATACAAGACATTTCTTCAATATCCTCTTCCATTAGCATCTGATTTATATACTTAAGCACCACATCACTAAAATCATAATCCTCATCTGCAGTTGATGGGACTAAAGTATTTGATTGAAATGAATGTCAAACATGATTCCTATTGACTAAGGCAAAAATGAATGAGCTTCATCCTCTAATTTAATTGCACACCCTGCCTCATATAACCCCATGAAATCTTGTCTGCAAGAATCAAGAATTCAAAACCCAAAAAGGTCAATTCTTAATAAAATCCTTTTCAATGATAAAATAACAAATTAAAAAAAAATCACAACACCATGCTAATAATACATTCATTTTTCTTAAGCTGAGAGTCTATCAGAAACAACTTTTTTATCTTCATAATATAGAGGTAAGGTTTACGTACAAATTACCCTTCCCGAACTCCACTTGTGTGATTTCACTAGTTTTTTGTTGTTGTTGTTCATGCTAATAATACATCAAACTAAAATACTCAAAACTTAAATCCCGAAAGAAATGAAAATTAATTACTGACTGGACACATGTTTGAATCGGTATAAGTCATTTTATCAGGCTAAGATGAGAATTTTAAATTAAATTATTTTTAAATATAGTAAGTTACCATAACATATCACAATAAATTGGGTCAGATGGAGTAAAATTTTAGCTAGATCACCAGAATTGAGTTGATTATCAATACAGCAAAAGACAATGTTATCTTCCAAATGAACAATATAACCAACAAATAGAAAAATACCTAGTAATAACGTACACCTGTTTTGTACTTGAATAGTGTAAAGGAATAAAACCGAAGCAGAAAGCTGAAAATAAATCTCTCAAGAAAAAACAGAGCAAATTGCTATCGACTCCTGAATCAAAGTGTGGTTCTTTTGGACTCAAACGATGTAAATAGATTAAAAATAGTTGGGTACCATTTTATATATAGCGTGACTATTCGCCCGCTATACCTTAACGAACAAACTCGTTAACGTATAGCGCGGCGAATAACCGCATTATATATAAAATGATACCCAACTTTTTTAAATCTATTTGTGTCGCTTGAGTCCAAAAAGACCTCACTTTAGTTCCGGACTCTTTTCAAAAGGGATGGATTTGTAAGTGATCACGCCCAACTATGTCTTATAAAAGACAAAACGGTCGTTGCAAATATAATCCGGGTTACAGTCCGGAGTCGAATCCTCAGAGAACTAACCTATCTATTACAACTTGTGGTAATGCTAATATAATTAAAGTAAAACAATATTGGAAGTAACAATATTCTAGATTAAAGATAATTCAATGGTAAAAAGATCTAGGGTATTGATTTCCCCAATTGTCGGATTAAGCCTTAACTCTTTTGCTATAATCTCGCCGTAATACTCTCTGAGGATTATGAGTTGTAGGTTAACGCAATTATCTCTCGATCAACTACGATAATTTACTAGAGCATTCTCTCGAACTACTCTAGCTGATAATTTATACTGCTCAAAATTATATCCCACCAAAGTTTCATTATCTCTAACCCCACTTTTAAATTCAAGTAATGAATCTCGTCAATTACCCAAAAGTGGTGTTGTTCAACAACAATCTAACCTAGTATTCTTTCTCAAGCAACACAAGACAATTAGACACGATTAATGAAGGGCCCAATCAATTAGTCTCCATACAAAACGTAGTTGAACAATCATAGAATAAATCCGGCTCGATTATAACAAAATTAAATCAAAACCTCATCTAACAATTGGTTCCATCAACCCTAGACAGATTGTTTAGCTACTCATGCTAAAATATAAAGAAAGCATAGAATAATTCATCATTCCCAAAATAATGACAAAATATGGAGAATAGAAAAAACGATAATTGTAGCCGAGTCTTCTCACACTTGTTCTCCTTCTCAAAGTTGATCTAAAACAAGTTTAAAACCTAGATATCCTTTATTTTAGGCGAGCTGGACCTTTTATAGGTTAAGAGGAATTGTCCCCAAGCTTCCAGTTTTACCCCTGAATTTACCACGTGTTGGACGCAAGCGCGGCCGCGCTCGTGGGCGCGCTACTGGGGACGCTAAATGCGATGCGCACTGTCTCTGACTGCTGGGTTAGCGCGGCCGCGCTAATGGCACTTCAATCTGCCTGCTGCATCTGGACTAGCGTGGTCGCGTTATTGGACGCGCTAGAGGCCGCGCTAATGGCGTATCCTTTTGCCTTCTCTTTTCTTCTTCCTTATTTCACACACTCTTAACTCCGAGGAGTCTTTCTTGCTTTAATTTAGCTCCAGACACCATCCTAGGTCCTTATAAGAATGACTTGCACCTACAAAACATAAAGTTCCCAATTAGAGCCATTTTAACGTCATTTAACCTTCCTAGGACAATGAAGCATAATAGAGTTGGAGTATAAATAGACGCTAAACTACATGAATCTAGCCTATTATCAGTAAGTACCAAGAATAACTGTTGGTGTAATGAATTGACGAAGATAGAGTCAAAGCAGGGAGCAGAGCAGAGGGAAAACAAGAGAAAGAGAAAAAAGGGTGGTCCTCTGTTTTAATTTAGATGATACATTTTGAGAGTCAAACTATGTGAAAATTGACCAATATTTTAAAAGTACTTTTTAATCATAATTAACTTGAGAAAAATTACAACTTATAATCTTATTCATATAGTTTTTGAATATCTAAATTTAATTTTAAAATATTGAGTTCAACTTATCCAATTTAGTTTCAAATTTTAGTCAAATTGACTCTTGATAAACGAAATGTATGAAACAAAGTGCTATTAAATAAGAGTTCATTACTCAACTATCTGAAATTAAGTTATACCCTTTTTTTTATTTGTTACACAAAATATCATTTATTTATGGCTATATTACTTAAAAAGTTACTTTGCCAGATTTCTCAAACTTTCCATGTCTAAACTTTAAATATCTATTTCTCAATCTTTGTCTATCTATTTCTCAATCTTTGTCTTTTTTACTTTTTAAAATAGATGATAAATTTTTTAATTCATATTATAAATTGTTAACTATTCTTGTTTTTATTATTTTCAATATGGCTACTATTTTTTCTTTTTTAAACTTGCTGAGATTTATTTTCTTGAGCCGAGTGCCTGTCAAATAACGTATCTCAATCTTTAAAAGGTAATCATAAAGTTTGCATACACATTAGCTTCTCCACACCCTATGCTGTGAGAATACATTGAGCATATTCTTATTGTTGTGGTTATATTTTGAACTTATTTATGAAGTAAATAAAGTAAAAATAATGTTCAAATATAATAATGATAAAATAATAAAGATAATTAAGCACAAAGCGACTGGCATGAAAAATCTACCGTTCAGGTCTTCAAGTAATGAAAATAAAAAGGAAAAAGGTGTGGGGTCTCTATTTAGGGTGAAATTCAAGAATAGTCAGACTTGTAAGTGGTAATTGAAAAATAGCCACAGTTTTAAAAGTAATCGAAATTTAGTCATTTTTCATGTAAAGATAAATCTGAATGAAAACACTCTTCAAAATTCGAAAAATATTCCAGCATAATATACTGGAATTCGAGTTTTTTATATGTGAACTTCCAGTATAATATACTGGTCCAACATAATATGTTGGAAATTAATACACATGTGATCCAATCTCTAGTATATTATGCTGAAAATTTCCGTGTGCAAGAGTTTCAACATAATATACTGAAAGTTCATACACAGGTGCACCAATCTTCAGTATATTATGCTAGAACTTTTCGTGTTGCAGCAAAATAGTGGCTATTTTTTAATAATTTTACAAACACCGGCTATTTTTAAAATTACCAATCTGAAACTGGCTAGCCCGTGCTATTTTTACCTCTATCTAGTATGGACGAAGCAGTCGTTAAAAAAAAGCAATCCCTTTTGGTTAGTTTGACCCGTTTAGACATAAATGCGGCAATACAGACTTTCAGTGCACATAATTGTTGAACGTTAGTATTTGTAAATACTCCTTCGGTCCACTTCGAGTGATTTTTAATCTTTTTTTTGTGATTCATAATATTTAATTTTTTCAAATATCAATGAACAAATTAAGGTTAATATGGTCAATTACATTATTAAGTAATGCTAAAAGGTAAATTTCTTAATATGTGTGAAAATAACTAAAAATTGTAACGATCCGACCGGTCGTTTTGAGCAATTGTACTTCGCTCGGTTGTTGAGGGTATGAGTAGCTCCGTATGATGTATTATGACTTATGTGAATCGTCAATTTTGGTTTTCAGGTTATCCGGAATTTGATTTGGGAGAATGGTCTCAGCTAGAAGCTTTAAATTTGAAAGGTTTGACCAAGTTTTGACTTTTTAGTATTTGATCTCGGATGTGAATTCTGATGGTTCCATTAGCTCCATTAGGTGATTTTGGAACTAGGAGTAGGGTGTTCAAAACCGAATCAAAATCGAAAATCGAACCGAAATCGAAGCTTAATGGCTTATTGGTATCAGGTTAACGGTTTAACGGACGGGGAACAGATTGAAATTTTTTTATTAACGGCTTATCGATTTGGGGACAGATTATTAAATTTTCTTAACGGATAATCCGTTAACCCATTAAGAATATATATATATATATTAAATAATCAAAAACCCTTCTTTCACTTCCAGTACTCTATCTCTATTCTCTATTACTAATTTACTATTAGACATTTAGAAACCTAACGCCTAAATTTCAAACAGCAGCCACCAGCACTACTCTATCTTGTCGACTTCCAGCACTCTATCTCGTCGACTTCCAGTACTCTATCTCGTCGACTGGTCGTCTCCCTCTCGCGGTCTCATCGACTCGTTGTCTCCCTCTCGCCGACTCGCCTCTCCATCTCGCCATCTCGCCTCTCCCTCTCGCCATAGCCAGAGCATCAGATGGTAAGTTTCTTTTCTTGTTGATGTCTTTAAAATCAAAGAGCATCTCAATTCTCAAAGTATTCAGATGCTTGCTTCAGTATACATAACCAGGAACTCATCTGTTTTGAAACATAAACACAAGTTTTGTGAAGAATCAAAAACTTCTCACTTTAAAATCATACAAAATTTAAGATGTTTGACTTCGTTCTCAGTATCCAAAATTTAAAAGTAACAATAATCAGCAGGATGTTGTAAAGTTCACAAAACTCATTTGTTTTGTTTCCCTGATCTTGATTTCATCATGAATCGGAGTATCATTCAGCATTTTGATATAAAATGGTGTTGTAACAAGTTGGTGTTCTTGGTCAGATTTTGGTCTTGGAATGTGAATGCATCTACAGGTCTTTGCTCTTATCCTTCTTTGGGTAGCATATTAACTTAGTACTAGTCACTTATGAGAACACTTCTGAAGTAAGCATTATGAGGCTACTACAGTAAATGCAGCTAATTGTGAGGATCTAGTAGACCGCCCGTCAGTAAGAACGAGGATGAATACTTTGTCTGATGAAGCAATAGATATTGTGGTTGTATGCTAGTGTAGAACAAAGTGGTTGGTGAGAGTAGTCAGGAATCCGAGCATAGAATCTTGTTCGGTGGCATGCTTTTACTATATCAGTACTTAGAACAGTTTTCAAAAAAGAGAAAAACATATAGTGTGTCATCCCACACTTGTTGCCCCCATTCAATATAACTTTTGGAGAGGTATTTTATTCTATATGTCATGTATTGCGTTTTCTAGGATTAAATTAGAATCCATATGTATCTCTAAGACTCTAACGGTGATGTATACAACACAATAAAATACTCATCTCTCTATGCATATGTAGTTTTAATACTCAACGTCATTTCTTGTGTATATACCAAAAGCTTTTGGGTAACTGTTGTGTTGTATTCAACTCTTATTACTGCCTCAAGACAGTGGTATTTATCACAATCTCTACTTTGTTGCCTAATGTTGAAATTAGATGTATGCATATTTTTTACAGGGATCTGCTCACTTATGGATTAAGCTGTTGTTTGAACTTTGAAGCTGCAGAAATTCAAGCACTATTAGGCGTTAGCTGCAGGCCAAACATTTTTATGTAGTCTTCTCACTTATGGATTAATCATTTTGAAATATGTATTTTGGACTCACTTTGAATATAGACTAGAATTTTATCATTTCAGAATTAATCAGGGAGCATTGACTTTTCCTTTGCAGTTGTGGGCGGAGGAAAGACGTATGTATTCTGGACTCATCTGTAATGTAGTCTGCTTTGGGATGTAATGGACTCATCT
Source organism: Nicotiana knightiana (assembly GCA_005239525.1). Classification (NCBI taxonomy): domain Eukaryota; kingdom Viridiplantae; phylum Streptophyta; class Magnoliopsida; order Solanales; family Solanaceae; genus Nicotiana; species Nicotiana knightiana. Next base: position 48,399 of record MDKJ01360761.1, read on the forward strand.
ATTGTATTCTATAGACTGGAATGTTGTCTGCTGAGTATAGGAATTTTATTTTGAGTCACAACGGTCAGCAAACAATGAATGCACGCAATATAGATTGAATTAGGCCGATAAACCGCCCGATGAGAGCTAAACGGATACCAATCCGCCCGATATCTTATCGAGTGGCTAAAGAATTAATACATTTAAAAGTCGATAACCTATAAGCAAAATCGTTAAGAGTAAATAATCGCTCAATCCGCCCGATAAGTAGTCCTAGATAGGAGCGCGTCCAGAATGTGATTTGGAGGCCCGAGGTGGATTTAGGCTTGAATTGGTGAAAGTTGGAAATTTGGCAATTTCGATCAGTTGTGGAAAATTTGATATTGAGGTCGGAATGGATTTCCTGAAGTTGGAATAGATTCGTGGAGTCACATTTGACTTGTGTGCAAAATTTGGGATCATTCGAGCATGATTTGATTGGTTTCGGTGTCATTCGCAGAATTTGGAAGTTTAGAAGTTCTTAGGCCTCAATTCGAGGGGAATTTGGTGTCTTGATGATGTTTTGAGGGATTCAAAGGTTCGACCAAGTCTCAATGAGGTTATGAGATGTGTTGGTATGTTTGGTTGAGGTCCCGAGGGCCTCGGGTGAGTTTCGGGTGGTTAACGGATCAAGTCTTGGCCTTAAAAGTTGGCAGATTTATGGTCTCAGCTGTATCTGGTCTTGGAAGTGCGGACCGCACAAAATTGGTGCGGACCATGGAAGTGTTATGCGGTTACGATAAAATTTTATGGACCGCGGTGAGAGTGTGCGTCCGCAGTGAGTTTTATGCGGACCTCGGAAGGTAGTGGCTCAGGAGCCGCGGCCGCGGCAGAATTTTGCGGACCGCACAATGGAGGTTTAGAGAGCACTATATAAGAGAGTTTTAGGGTTTTATTTCACATCTTGGACTTTGGGAGCTCGGGTTGAGGCGACCTCTCGGGAGCTTTTCAAGGAAATCATCTAGGTAAGTAATTCTAACTCGGTTTTGGCTAATAATCATGAATATATCATTGGATTCATCATTCGATTAGTGATTTGGGAATGAAATTTGGGAAAAATTGGTGGAGTTTAATAAAATGAACTTTTGGGATTTGGAAGTCGATTCGAAGTCGTATTTGAGTGAAATTAGTATGGTTGGACTCGTAATTGAATGAGTTATCAAATTTTGTGGGTTTGTTAGGTTCGAAGTGCGGGCTCGGGTTGGGATTTTGGGCCAGTTTCGGGCTTTGATTCGAGATTATATCTTTTATGATCAGGATTTGTTCCTTTGGCATTATTTGATGTATTTGAATTGTTGTTGGTCAGTTTTGAGTCGTTCGGAGGTCGGAGGTCGGAACGCGAGGGATGGCATCTTTGGAGCATCGCTTGGCCTTCTCGACATTGATATTGGCTCGTTCGAGGTAAGTAACTGATGGGTTAGTATTCTGTTTTGATGATCTAACAACCTTTTATGTAAAGGACAAAATAAAGGACCTGATGTGTAACCAGCACAATCAGTCAGCATGAACTCAAGAAATCTGGGCAATGTACATCTGAACTCACAGGAAACAGATTAGGGATGATCCCTTAACATTCTCACTGACGGAAGTACATGTCAACTCTATAGATGGAAAGCTGTGACAGAAAAGTGACTGCCTGCAACTGTACACGCTACAGTGTATAACAGTGCAACAGTCACTTCCCATTGGTTGAAGATTGTACCAACTAAGCATGTACATCCTTCTTGGGATGTCCTAGGGATATAATATCTTGTTTGAAGACAAACAAGACATTCACTTGGGCATTTACTAACATTCTTCAGAGCATTGAAGATCTGCTCTAACATTGAAGGCTTAAGTGTGTCAAGAGCAAGAAGACAACTCCACTAAAATGGACCAGTTTCACTACGTTTCTTAGGTGTCCCTTAGTTGAGTTGTAATATTGTATTTTGGTTTCTATTGTATACTATCTTGCTTTATTATAAGCTTTGTATTAGGTATCCTAAAATCATAAACCATTAGTGTTTGTGTTGTCACTAGTGTAGTCATAAGTTAAAGTCTTTGTCACTAGTGAGTAACAAAGTGGCTTGTAATAAGTGTATTACAAGTTAGTGTTCAAAGTATTTGTAAGAGAGTCATTACAAAGTGGCTTGTAATAGTTGATATTAAAATTTAGTGAAGTTGAAATCCTACCAGTGTAGGTCATGATTTTTGTCCCCTTTATTTGGGATATTTCCACGTAAAAATCATGTGCCTCTTTTACCTACTGTATCTATCGATAACTTTGAGGGAACTGATAAAGGACCAGGTCTCTTTATAGTTTGTGGAGCCTAGAAACTATCAATTGGTATCAGAGCAGGTTCTTTCTAAAAGGTTAACACCTATAAAGGATCTGTAATGGCTGCTCCACCAAACTTTGAAGAAGGACAGTCAACATATCGACCTCCTAGATTCAATGGTCAATATTACGGGTGGTGGAAAACTCGTATGCACGACTTTATAATGGCTAAAGATTTCGAACTATGGGATGTCATTTGTGACGGTCCACATGTCCCTATGAACAAGGTTGGAGAAGATGGGCCATTGGTTCCTAAAACAAGGAAAGAATACAGTGAAGTTGATAGGAAGGCTATTGAGAAGAACTTTCGTGCCAAGAAAATCTTGGTATGCGGTATAGGACCTGATGAGTACAACAGAATCTCAGCCTGTCAATCAGCAAAGGAGATATGGGAGGCTTTACAAACTGCTCATGAAGGAACAACTCAGGTCAAGCAGTACAAGATAGACATGCTTACAACTGAGTACGAGTTGTTTCGAATGAAGGATGATGAGTCTATACAAGACATGCATACTAGATTCACATCCATCATAAATGAGCTTCACTCTCTAGGTGAGATAATTCCCAGAAACAAGCTGGTTCAGAAGATTCTGAGTGTCTTACCTGGTTCTTGGGAAAGAAAAGTGAATGTTATTACTGAAGCAAAAGACTTACAAACTCTAACAATGGATGAGTTGGTTGGGAATCCAAAGACATATGAGTTGAAGAAGAAAAAAGATAGTGAGAGAAGAGAATCGAAAAGGGAAAAGAACCTGGTTCTAAAAGCTGAATAAAATAATTCAAGTGAAGAAGATGGTGACATGGCTTATCTTACTAAGAGATTTCAAAAGATGGTTAGAAGGAATGGGGGTATACCAATAAGAGGTAGTTCAAGCAAATCAAGGAACTATGATCTCTTCCACAAGTGTGAAAAACCTGGACACTTCATCAAAGACTGTCCACTGTTGAAGCAGGAGCCCTACAAGCACAACGCTAACAAAACAACCAAGAGGAACCAGGTTCCTGACAAACGATTCAGCCAGAAGAGTGTTGTTAATAATGTTGTGAAGCAAGCTCTTGCTGCCTGGGGAGATTCCTCTAGTGAATCAGAAGAGAAACCAGAAGCAGGCAACAGTTCCATGATGGCAGTAGAGAATGAGGTGAAGGAATATGATTCACTGTTCGCGCTAATGGCACAGTCTGATGATGATGAAGAAGGTGAAAATGATGAGGTAAATTTCAGGTATGTTCAGAGAAATCTGAAATCTTACTCCTCAAAAAAGTTAATGTCATTAGCAAATGTTCTTATTGATGCTTACTACAGCCTAGTTGATGATAAATATTCATTAACCATAGATCTAGGAGAAACTGAACAAACTAGAGGTGATCTAGTTGTTTGTGTTGTAGATTTAAAAGAAACCATAAGTGATCTTGAAAAAGAAAAAGAATCTCTAACTTGTAGACTAAACAATGTAGAAAATGAGAGAGATGACTTGATGGTGGTTGTTGTGGACCTAAAAGAGACCATAAGAAATTTTGAGAAAGAAAAAGAAGCACTAGGTGGAAAAACAAATAGTGCAGAAGATGAGAGAGATGATCTAACTGTAGTGGTAGTAGACCTGAAGAAAATAGTGGAGAACCTGAACATTGAGAAAAATACTTTAGCTGAGAAAATAAGTGTTGTTGAACAAGAAAGAGATGATCTTTTGGTAGTGATCATTGACCTAGAGGAATCAATTGAGGAACTCAAACTAGAACATAGGAAAGTGACTGTTGAAAAAGGGAAGGAGGTAGCCAGCGAGAAGTATATTAAGCTTGAAAAGGAAATAACTGATGTCAAAACAAGCCTGTGATGTGAACTTGAGAAAAATAGGCAACTTCAAGCTGAAATGGTTAAATTAAAAATGGATCTTGATAAATCACTAAAATGGACCTGGTCCACAGATGTTGTCACTGCCATGTACTTGAACAACAGTGGAAACAGGCAAGGCGTCGGGTTCCAAAAGGAGAAAATTCTTTACAACCCTCACAACAAGTATGTCACTGTCCCAGACAACTGGCTTTGTACCCACTATGGGAACAATGGGCACTTTAAAGAAAGTTGCCCTGTCAGACCTCAATCTTTTCAGAAAAAACAAAGTGTTTCCTGACAGAGTGACTCAACCATGGGGACCAGGTCCCTCGAAGAAAAGCAGATTCTTGCATGCTTGGACCAGGAGAGCTCTTATTCATCCTTTTCCTAACTATAAGGGACCCAAACTTGTTTGGGTTCCTAAGTCTAACCCTTAATCTTTATGTGCAGGGACCAGTGAGAGAAACAGGGTTGCAATGGATTATGGACAGTGGATGCTCAAAGCACATGATTGAAAACACCACGAATTTTCTCTCACTGAAAGCCCTACAAGGAGGAGATGTATCCTTTGGCAATGGCAAAAGGGGTACATTCTCGGTGTTGGAAGGGTTGGCATATCTCTTGAGAACTCAATTGAGAATGTGTACTATGTGGACAGTTTGAAGTATAGTCTCTTGAGTGTCTCACAAATCTGCTATAAAGGAAACAAAGTTGAATTCTTATCCAAAGTATGTACAATTACTAGCCTAGTAACTGGTGAAGTAGTGTTGATTGCCAAGCGGCACAAGAACATCTATGTTACTGACCTTGAATCGTTGGAAGTTGGTGAGGTAAACTGCTTAAAGGCAGTTGGTGATGATGCGGAACTATGGCATAGAAGACTGGGTCATGCAAGCTTCTCTTTGTTGAATAAACTCATACAGAAAGACCTGGTTCGCGGTCTACGCAACTCAAAGTTGAAGGAATAGAGAGTGTGTGATGCATGTGCTATAGGAAAACATGTGAAATCATCTTTCAATCCAAAGAAGGATGTTAGCACATCAAAACCTCTGGAACTGCTTCACATGGATCTGTGTGGTCTAATGAGGATTCCAAGCAGGGGTGGAAAGAAGTATATTTTCGTGATTGTGGATGACTACTCAAGATTCACTTGGACATTTTTTCTTAGAGAAAAATATGAAACCTTCAAAGTATTTATGGCATTTGTCAAGAAAATCCAAGTGAAGATGGAGTTGAAAGTAGACTGCATCAGATCCGAGCATGGGACAGAATTTGATAATGCAAAATTTGATGATTTTTGCAATGAGAATAGAATCACTCACAATTTCTCAGCTCCAAGGACTCCTCAGCAAAATGGTGTGGTCGAAAGGAAAAATAGAACTCTGGAAGACATGGCACGAACGATGCTTATTAATAGTGGGATTGCAAAAAATTTCTAGGCTGAGGCAATCAACACTACGTGATATTTGGTGAACAGGTGCATGATCAGGTCCCTCCTAAACAAAACCCCCTATGAGCTGCTCAATGGAAGAAAGCCTAAGATAACTCATCTGAGAGCTTTTGGATGCAAATGTTATGTCCTGAACAATGGGAAGGATCAACTTGGAAAGTTTGATGCAAAAAGTGATGAAGGAATCTTTTTGGGATACTCCTCTCAAAGCAAATCCTACAAAGTGTACAACAAGAGAACCCGATGTGTAGAAGAGAGCGTTCAAGTGTTATTCAATGAGACACCTTCCTAAAACAAGGATAGAAATATTGATGATCAAGACAATGAACCACTTTTGGTTCCTGGAGAAATATCGGATGTCTCAAATAGGAAAGCTGACATGATGAGTCAGATGAGGGAAATATGTGAAGGCAGTGCAACCACTTCCTAAAATACACATGAGGAACCTGGTACCTCAATTACTACTACTGAAGCTGAAGAAAGAGTTGGAGATGCCGTGCAAGGTACTCCACAGGTTGCAAAATAAGGAATTCAGGGAAATCCCTCTGATGTACCAAGTTCCTCCACTAACCAAATCCAAGTTCCAAATTGGAAACACAAAATCTCTCACCCCTTGATAACATAATTACTCCCCTTGATTCAGGAGTTCAAACTAGATCCAACACCAGAAACTCCCTAGCCTTTTCAGCCTTCCTATCCCAAATAGAACCAAAAAATATCAAGGAATCTCTGAAGGATGCAGACTGGATCGTTGCTATGCAAGAGGAGTTGCATCAGTTTGAGAGAAACAAGGTTTGGCACCTGGTACCTCGACCCTCAGATAGAACCATCATAGGAACCAGGTGGGTGTTCAGGAATAAGCTGGATGAAAATGGAAACACCACAAGGAACAAAGCAAGTCTTGTTGTTCAAGGATACAATCAGGAAGAAGGGATTGATTATGATGAGACATTTGCACCTGTTGCTCGCATTGAAGCCATCCGGCTTCTTATTTCTTTTGCATCTCATATGGAATTCACCATGTTTCAAATGGATGTGAAGATTTCCTTTTTGAATGGCCTCCCTAAAGAAGAGGTATATGTTAAGTAACCTCCAGGTTTTGAAAGTCATATACACCCAGAGTATGTGTTCAAATTACACAAAGCTCTGTATGGCCTGAAGCAAGCTCCCAGAGCTTGGTACGAGAGACTATCAAAGTTTCTGATGGACAATGGGTTCACTCGAGGAAAGATTGACAACACACTATTCCTAAAGAAACGGGGAAGGAACCTGCTCATTGTTTAGGTGTATGTGGATGACATTATATTTGGGGCTACAACAGACTCACTGTGTAAGGAATTTTCCAAACTCATGAGCAGTAAGTTCGAGATGAGTATGATGGGGGAACTGAACTTCTTTCTGGGTCTTCAAGTAAAGCAATCCACAAATGGGACCTGTATTAGTCAGCAAAAATACATCAAGGAGTTGCTGAAAAGATTTGACATTGAGGAATCAAAAGTGATCGACACCCCCATTGCAGTTGCAACCAAGCTTGACATGGATGACTCTGGATCTCCTGTAAACCAAACAATGTACAGGGGAATCATTGGCTCTCTACTCTTCCTCACTACAAGCAGACCAGATATTGTGTTTAGTGTGGGGCTATGTGCCAGGTTTCAATCAAATCCTAAGGAGTCTCACCTAAAGGCTGCCAAAAGAATCCTACGGTATCTCAAAGGCCAACATGACCTGGTTCTGTACTATCCTTCAGGTGACAATTTCAATCGTGTTGGTTATGCTGACGTTGATTATGCAGGTTATCTGGTGGACAGGAAAAGCACCTCAGGAATGGCTCATTTCCTTGGGTCTTGCCTAATCTAATGGGGGACAAGAAAGCAAATCCCCGTGGCTCTCTCCACAGCTGAAGTAGAATATGTTGCAGCCGCATCTTGCTGTGCTCAGCTGTTGCGGATCAAACAACAATTGGAGGATTTTAGGGTATACATTGATAGTGTGCCACTCCTATGTGATAACACCAGGGCCCTCAACATGGCAAAGAACTCGGTTCAACACAAAAGAACCAAGCATATTGATGTGAGACATCATTTCCTCCGAGACAATGTTGAAAAAGGGCACATGTGCATGAAGTTTTGCTGCACTGAAGATCATATTGCCGACATATTTACCAAAGCACTGAGCAGGGAACACTTTGAGAAAAACAGAATGGCACTGGGATTGCTTAGACCTAACTAAGGACCTCGTTCCTTAGCATTGTCTATGAGAGTTACTCTCAGGTACAGTAAGCTAAAGTGTTTTCTGACTAAGCCTAACTCAAATAAATACCTTTGTAGGTAGACACACATGGTGATTACAGAAATTAAAGGTACAGCTCTGTGGAACAAAAGGAAGCTGCAAAAACATTTACAAAAAAAAAAAAAAGGGGGCACATGACCTGGTTCCTGTACCACAGGTCAGTAGTTATGTGTTTTCTATGCCTCTCTCAAAAAGTAAAAAATTAATTACTGCTGCCACATCATCCGACTTTTCAGTGTCTATGTCCATCACGTCTATCTCTCAAATCCTTTAACTCCTTCTGCAAGTTTTCTCTTCCCAAAAAACACCTACCGTCATTTTCTTTGAACCCATTCCTATTTCCCCTCATCATTACACCTTCCTTTTATCAAGCCTATTCTTCTCTAGTCTCTGCAAATCACACTCCTCTCTACACTGTAAATCTCTCCATCTTCACAAAAATGGCGAATGATCTCACCCTCTCTCTCTCTCCTGCCACTAACTCCAACCCTGTTCCGGCGGAGGTTCCGTCCTCCTCTCTCCCAAAAGTCATCATCCCTGCACCTGCTTCCTCCCCCTACCTACCGATGTTTCTCCATCTCTAAAACCCACTGATTCTCCCCTGTCTGACACACCAAAAAAAGCCCCAGCACTTGACCTTCCTCAGACCTCTGAAGCTTCTGAGGGTGACCCTTACCAATATCTCAATTCCTCTCTCCTTGACTCCACGGCTCCCCTGGAGTCACCTGAAAAAGAAGCGGCTGAGAACATTATGGCTATTACTTCTGAGAGTCTTCCCTCTGATGGAGCTTCTTCCTTTCCTGAGCCTCAGGGGAAAGAACCTCCATTCCTAGGAGATGAATGGACTCTAGTCTTGTTTGAATCCCCATTTCATGAGTCTATCAAAGAGAAGTCCTCTGAGGAACCTAGTTCTCCTCTCCCTGAAACCAACCAGGAACCTATATCCCATACTCCTCCTCTAGATTCAGTTTCTCCTCTTCCCGAGCCTACTAATGAGGATGATGAGGACGATATGGTCCTGAGTGATCACTTCAAACTTCGCCAGCAAGTGCCCACTCCTGAGTCATCTGCCAAGCGACCATCCACACAGTTGCAAAAGAAGGAGGCACTTGAATCTACTCTGGCAAAAATCAAGAAAAGTAATAAAAAGAAAAGGAAAAGACTGTTGAAAGAGGGGAAGAAGGTGGTGGTGGATGAAAACATTCATGTGGTTGAGGTGGAAGAGGATGCAGAAGAGGAACCAAGTTCCTTGATCACAAGAAAATCTCCCTCTAAAAGGTTTGTGGATGGAGTTGTGGATAAAGGGCAAAGAAAACCCCGTGTGACGCCTGTAAAAAGCAGTGAAAATCTCAAGCGAGCTGAAGTTGGTGAAGTTAGTATTAAAGGGTCGTAGAATGCTCTATGGGAAAGTCTATGCAAAGGTCAGGAAAATGAAAAAGAGAAATGGAAATTGTTGAGGAACCAGGTTCAATGCAAACACTACCAAGTGACAGTGGCAAGCGGCAAGATAATGTGAGAAGTCAGAGGGTGCTATGGGGTCGGATGTTTGACCCAGAGATTTGCGAGATGGATGGAATGTGCCAAATTGTGGCCATGGTTGATTTTCAGAAGTGGGACCATCTCTTCAATGTGAGTGTGCCCAAAGTCTATGAGGATGCAGTGAAAGACTTTTATGCATCTCTATTTACAAATGCTGGGAATCATATTTGTGTTTTGGTGGAAGGAGTCGACATTGTTTTTGACGACGTTGCTCTGGGAACAGTTCTTCAAGTTCTATCTAGGGGACTGTTGTCTGTGAAAACTGATGCTACTTATTGTGAGGGAAACTTTCGGCGAGCCATTGTTAAGGCGGGCATAATTCAGCAAGGGGAACGGGTCCACAAGAAAGCTATGCTCCCTGTTTACCAACTCTTATTCGAACTGGTAAATAAAGTACTTCTCCCCCGTGCTGAAAGGCGATCAATTGCCTCCAAGGATGATTTGGCATTGATGGAGGCTCTTGATTCCTTCACCCCTATCAACTTGCCTGCTCTCATTATTGAACATATGAACAAAGTGGTGAATGTCAAGGATGGTAATCATGGGCTCCCGTATGGTTTCCTACTTACTCGGGTATTTGAGTTCTACAAAGTGCCTGTTCCAAACCCCCGAGTAGGGACCCGCAAGCAGATCTTCTCCAAGACGACCTTATAGGAATGTGAATATTTTCAGAAACCTGGGGGTAGCACTTGTACAATATCCCAATTGATCAATGCACTGAATGATGCCAATGAGGTGATCCGGGAGTTGAAGGCTCAGATTGCTATTTTGGAGACTCAGTTAAGTCAAGCCTCTGGGGGACCTGGTGCTGATCTTTATTCAACTGAGAAGGTTACCCGCTTGACCAAAGAGAACACTTAGCTTTGCTATCCCAAGCAAAGACTTATTTGTATTTAACAGCTTTTTGGTATGAATGAATCAACTTCTTAATGTTCTGCTATTGCCTGCTTGCCTCTTCCTTCTGTTTTCTATCATGTTGTGGGCACACATGGGGCATGAGTTAGCTTTGTTAGACTTCTTTATGATTTATATCTTATTATGTCTTTTTATGATGCCAAAAGGGGGAAGATATCATTGATAAATCAGAAGGGTTTAAGGGGGAAGCACACAGAAACAGATAAAGAACCTGATGCATAAAGAACCCGATAAAGGACCTGATGCGTAAAGAACCCGATAAAGGACCTGATGCGTAACCAGCACAATCAGTCAGCATGAACTCAAGAAATCTGGGCAGTGTACATCTGAATTCACATGAAACAGATTAGGGACCTGATCCCTTAACATTCTCATTGACGGAACTACAGGTCAACTCTACAGCTGGAAAGCTGTGACAGAAAAGTGATTGCCTGCAACTGTACACGCTACAGTGTATAACAGTGCAACAGTCACTTCCCATTGGTTGAAGATTGTACCAACTAAGGATGGACATCCTTCTTGGGATGTCCTAGGGATATAATATCTTGTTTGAAGACAAACAAGACATTAACTTGAGAATTTACTAACATTCTTCAGAGCATTGAAAATCTGCTCCAGCTTTGAGGGCTTAAGTGTGTCAAGAGCAAGAAGACAACTCCACTAAAATGGACCAGTTTCACTACGTGCCTTAGGTGTCCCTTAGTTGAGTTGTAATCTTATATTTTGGTTTCTATTGTATCCTATCTTGCTTTATTTGAAGCTTTGTATTAGGTATCCTAAAATCATAAACCATTAGTGTTTGTATTGTGACTAGTGTAGTCATAAGTTAAAGTCTTCGTCACTAGTGAGTAACAAAGTGGCTTGTAATAAGTGTATTACAAGTTAGTGGTTCAAAGTATTTGTAAGAGAGTCATTACAATGTGGATTGTAATAGTTGAGATTACAAGTTAGTGAAGTTGAAATCCTACCAGTGTAGGTCGTGGTTTTTGTCCCCTTAAGTTGGGATTTTTCCACGTAAAATCTTGTGCCTATTTTACCTACTGTCTCTATCGATAACTCTGCGGGAACTGATAAAGGACCAGGTCTTTTACAGTTTGTGGAGCCCTAGAAACTATCAGTAACTCTTCTAAACTTAGTGATGAGGGTATGAAACCCCGCAATACGTGTTATGTGATTGGTATTGAGGTGATGCACATGCTAGGTGACAGCGTGTGGGCGTGCACCCTGTGAATTGAGACTCGGTTGTTCCCATGGCATTGTATAGTGGCCCTATTTTGTTGATAATTATGATCCCACCATGTGATAAAGTATCTGAGCTGTCAATCATGCTAAATATCATGTTTAGGATTTTATGCTGATATAGTTAGGACCCATAATGGTCATATCTTGCTGTCATTCACTAATTTCATTGATATTTTGTACTCAGTCATATTCATACATTCATATCATATCTCAGTTTCAGTGTTGTTTATTGATACATCGTACCATTGTTTACTGAGTAAGGCTGAGAACCTGATTGTGAGTGAAAATTATGGGATCGGGCTACACGCCGCAGCATGTTATATTGATTTATGCCTGGATTGGCTTATGATAGTGCTTGGGTTGTAGGAGCCCCTCCGGAGTCTGTACAGACCCCCAGTGAGCGCGGATGATATTATAGAGGGATGGATTTCCCTCGACATGGATTTGTCCGAAGCACTTGATATCTGGAGATGGATTTCTCCACAGGGTTGGATTGCCCTTTTTCCTCGGTACTGGATGACTTATAGTCAGTGTTGTTTATGTTCCGGGATGAATTTCCCTGGGCCGTATGATCCATATACAAAGTACTGAGTGGTTGAGCATTGATGAGTGGAAAGAGTGAGATAGTGAGATTGAATACTATGAGAGTGTGAGTACATGATTCATCTCTGGGATACATGGCATTGGCATGCATACATGACATACCTGTATAGAGATGCATTTTCCTCATGTTGTACGGTATCACGTCATTCATGATTTTTACACACATTTATATGTGGTCATAGAGAGGGATTTTATACTCATTATTTGGAAAGAAAATGAAACATCTCACTTATGGGCGAAAGGATTTTTGAGAAAAATCACAGTTTTCAAACTTACCTGTATTTTTGGCATTTTTTTTGGCAAAAGAATTGAATTTTTACCAAGATACTTGAAAAGCATACCTTTCTGGAACTATGAACGAGTTGAGTATTTTCTATTTCTAAGATACTCTTTTATACTTGCATTTGTGCTGTTATGAACTCTTGTGAAAATATTGGTATTTGACCCGACCCGGTGTTAGCTCGTCACTGATGTCAACCTAAGGTTAGGTTTGTTACTTACTCAGTACATGGGGTCGGTTGTACTGATACTACACTTCTGCACATTGCGTGCAGATGTTGGCTGCAGTTGTTGTTGTGCTCGAGAGTTGCTGGACTGGAAGATGTACCCGCGTCCATGTTGTAGTTGCCTCTATTGTTCGGGGTAGACTTAGATTAAATTGTGATGTTTATGTACTTTTCAAACAGACTATGCATTTATTTCGTTCCCGTTTGTAAATTCTATTCTTAGAAACTCGTGATTTGTACTACCAGTCCTTGAGAAATATAATAGATTCAGATAATTTATTTAGTTTAATTGACTTGTTAAGATTATTGAAATTTGATAGTTATTAGTTGGCTTACCTAGCGGGTTGGATTAAGTACCATCACGACTAGCGAATTTTGGGTCGTGACAAAAATCACTTAAAGTAGACTGGAAGAAGTACTCCCTTCGTCTCATATTATCAATCGTTGTTAGTAAAAATAGTTGTCTCATATTATTTGTCATTTTAGAAGTTCAAGAAAAAATTAATTATTTTTTTCCTTTTTTACCCTTAATAATAATTGTTTTTAAAGATAGAGATAACACATAAATAGAATAATTATTCAATGAAGAGAGATTTAATTTTAGGACATAAATAAGGGTGAATAGTCTAATCCCTTTCTTCATTAATATTTCTTAAGGTGTCACGACCCAAATTCCTCCAACCTTAGGGATCGTGATGGCGTCTGACACCACACTTGCTAGGCAAGCCAATGTTAGGGTTTGCTCAACTATTTTCGTTAATTAATCATTTAAATCAGATAGAACAAGTTTATAAACTCGATCTAATGGCTTTCAATAAATAATTTCAAATATAAAATAAATAAACCATAAATTAAGTGAGCCACGAACTAATTAAATAAATCTAGAACTATCTCAGAGTCTGGTGTCACAATTCACGAACTACTAAAGAATACTACAAATACTGAGCTGAAAGAAATAGTGTAACTATTCTGAATATACTAAAATAGTTTTATAAAAATAGGAGAAGACTCTCGGGATCTGCGAACACTGGCAGATATACCTCGTGTCTCCGAATGAATAGATGGCTGCTCTAAAAACTCTACTGTTGGCTAGTACCTGGATCTGCACAAAAGAGTGCAGAGTGTAGTATCAGTACAACCGACCCCATGTACTGAGTAAGTGCCGAACCTAACTTCGACGAAGCAGTGACGAGGCTACGGTGGGGCTTTAGCAATATAACCTGTGACAATAATATATGAAGCAAGAAGGAAATCTAAACAAATAATTAAATATTGTAATGAAAATAAAATAACTCAGCCGCCTTTTCCAAGTCTCAACTATAACCAATTCTCAAAAAAAATTCCAAGTTTCCAAACTTTAACTTTAAATAAAAGTAGTGTCGAAAGTATGAAGAATAGTAAAATAAACTTTTAAGCCTTTCAAGTCTTTATTTTCTTTGAAATTCAGTAAAAATATAAATGCCTTCCTTATTGCTCCTTGTTGCGGCGTGCAACCCGTTTCCACCTGTCCACCCTTATTGCTCATACCTAAATATATCACCATTGTTATTCTTGTTGTGGCGTGCAACCCGATCCCACTTGTCCACCCTTATCACTCCTTGTTGCGGCGTGCAACCCGTTTCCACATACATCTCATATCAATTTATTCATAAATTTCACAATTTAGGCAAATCCTTTCACAATATTTTGTCTCAAAAATTGTAAATAAGAAACTGTATTTTTCTCATAACTTCATCAATATCCTCTCAACCATGAAAACCAACAGGAACATAAATATGCATATATATATTTCTCGTAAAAACAATGTCAAACCGCTCAACCGTTTTGTACTACAAAGGAACCAGCTAAAACAACCAATACTCTTACCAAAATAGCCACAACAATATTTAACAACAAAATAACAAGGCCAAGTAGTCATAGAAACAATAATGAACATAGAACAATTAAGACAAGAATCAATTAACTCGGGAACGGGAAAGGGATCATGTTTAACAGGCAATTTGGTGGTGCATAGATACTCGTCACCTCACCTATACACCACACACATGAATTTAACATAGCAAACAAGTGGGGATTCCTATTCTCACAAGTTAAAGTTAGACCAAACACTTACCTCAATTTCGCAGGCCACTCACTGCTCAATTATGGTTTTTCCTTTAGAATCTTGCTCTAACTTGCTCGAATCTAATCATAACTAACTCAATATCATTAATTAAGGCTAAAGGAACTAACTTTATTGAAAATTAAAAATTTTCCTAAGTTTTCTAAAAAAAAAGTGAAAATCCGACCTCGGGCCTGCTTGGTCTAAACTCGGGGTTCGGACCAAATTACGTTTACCCATCCACCCACGAACCCAAATATAAAATTAGTTTCGAAATTCGACCTCAATTCGTGGTAAGATTCGATTTTTACAAAATTCCTTAATTCTACCCAAACCCTCAATTTTTACCATGAAAATTCTTAGTTTTTTATTTAAAAGTGATGAAAAACAATGAGTAATTGAAAGAGTAAAGTTTATAATTGATTACATATGGTTTGGGGGTGATATTTGGTGAAGAAATTCATTCCTAGGGCTGTGGGTTTGAAAATTTGAAGAAGAAGAAGTCTGCCCGTTTTATATATATTTTTTTGCCAGCTATTTTGCCTCGTTTATCATACCAAACGATCCCGAAACTCAATTTTTATGACTCCAATGGATTCCTTGTGAAATTCTAGTCAAGTTAGGATTCTTAATCACTCAATTTGACCTTATAATGAAGGAGATATGTAGGTTTTAATATTTGTAAAGAGTGCAGATTTTTAATACGCTGTCAGTGACAATTTCGTAATTAACCTGAAAAATCTGGCAATCTTAGTAAAATGACCATGAAATCCTCATACGGTGTCCAAATTCGATGATTCCTTTTGCTACGGGTCCGGAATTATGATACGGATCTAATACTTTATTCAAAAAATAGATAGGAGCTCATTTGTTCAATATGATATCATTTATGCTTGAAGAAACGACGTCGAAGCATAAGAAAGAACGAGCGCAACACAACCAACCTATTTGAAACTCACCCGAGCCCTCGAGGCTCTAAACCAAACATGAACGCAAATCTAAAAGCATCATACGGACTTGATCGTGCGATCAAATCATGAAAATGACATGTAAAACTATGAATTACCTCAAAACTCATTATTTTTCTCAAGAACACTTAAAATTCACTATTTATCAACCGCACTTCCGAATCACGTCAAATAAATTCTGATTATCACCAAATTTCGCATACAAGGCTTAAATATCATAACAAACCTACATCGAGCTCCGGAATCAAAATATAGGCCCGATACCAACGGTTTCAAACGTTAATTCATTTCTTTATTTCATTAATAATTCACCAAAACAATTTCCTTCAAAAAATGATTTCTAAAGCTTGGGACCTCGGAATTCATTTTCGAGCATACGCCCGAGTCCCATATTTTACTGTGGACCTCACGGGATCATCGGAACACAGATCCGGGTCCGCTTACTCAAAATGTTGACCAAAGTCAACTATAATCAAATTTAAATTCTAAAAATTACTATTTCTCATATTTTCACATAAAAGCTTTCCGGTTTCATGCCTGGACTGCGCACGCAAATTGAGGTATTTAAAATTAGTCATTTTATGGCTATTAAGCATAGAACGGAGTCTAAATTCATAAAATGACCTCTTAGGTCATCAGAATCTCCATCTCTAAAACAAACGTTCGTTATCGAACGGACATAGAAAATTAACTGAATTGACGAACAAGTGTGGATCTCTACTCTGCATGTCCGGCTCGGACTCCCATGTAGCTGCCTCAACGGGCTGGCCTCTCCAATGCACTCGGACTGAAGGATAACTCTTAGATCTCAACTGACGAACCTGCCGGTCTAAAATGGCTACCGGCTCCTTCTCATAAGTCAAGTCTTTGGGCAACTGGACAGAGCTGAACTCTAACACGTGGGATGGGTCACCATGATATTTCCGGAGCATAGACACGTGGAAAACCGGATGAACTGAGGATAAACCTGGAGGCAATGCAAGTCTATAAGATACCTCCCCCACTCTATCAAGAATCTCAAATGGCCCGATATACCTAGGGCTCAACTTACCCTTCTTCCCAAATCTCATAACACCCTTCATGGGCGACACACGAAGAAATTCTCTCTCTCCAACCATGAATGCCACATCATGAACCTTACGATCGGCATAACTCTTTTGCCTAGACTAAGCTGCACGAAGTCTCTCTTGAATAATCTTGACCTTATCTAAGGCCTCCTGAACTAAGTCTGTACCCAACAACCGAGCCTCTCCTGACTCAAATCATCCAACTGGCGATCTGCACCGTCTACCATATAACGCCTCATAAGGAGCCATCTGAATGCTCGAATAATAACTATTATTATAAGCAAACTCCGCTAACAGCAAGAACTGATCCCACGAACCTCCAAAGTAAATAACATAAGCGTGGAGCATATCCTCCAATAATTGAATGGTACGCTCAGACTGCCCATCAGTATGAGGGTGAAATGTTGTACTCAACTCCACTCGGGTACCCAACTCACGCTGAACTGCCCTCCAAAAGTGTGAAGTAAAACTGCGTACCCAGATCAGAAATGATAGACACGGGCACATCATAAAGGCAAACTATCTCCTGAATGTATAACTCAACCAACCGCTCTGAAGTATAAGTACTTGCCACAGGAATGAAATGTGCTGATTTAGTCAGTCTATCCACAATAACCCAAACCGCATCAAATTTCCTCTGAGTCCGTGGGAGCCCAACAATGAAGTCCATAGTGATACGCTCCCACTTCCACTCAGGAATCTCTATCTGCTGAAGCAAACCACCGAGTCTCTGATGCTCATACTTTACCTGCTGACAATTTAAGCAACGAGACACATACGCAACAATGTCCTTTTTCATCCTTCTCCACCAATAATGATGCCTCAAGTCTTGGTACATTTTGGCTGCACCGGGGTGAATCGAATACTTAGAACGGTGAGCCTCCTCAAGGATAAACTCACGAAGGCCATCAACATTAGGCACACATAACCGACCCTGCATCCTCAAAACAACATCATATTCAACTGTAACCTGCTTGGCACCACCGTGCTGAACTGTGTCCCTAAGGACCATCAAATGTGGGTCATCATCCTGCCGCTCCCGGATACGCTCAATTAGAGAAGACCGAGCGACTATACAAGCTAGAACACTGCTGGGCAAAATATCCAACCTCACGAACTGATTAGCCAACGTCTGAATGTCTGAAGCCAACAGTCTCTCACCAACTGGAATATACGCAAGGTTGCCCATACTCACCACCTTTATACTCAATGCATCGGCCACCACATTGTCCCTCCCTGGGTGATACAATATGGTGACATCATAATCTTTTAGTAACTCTAACCATCTTCGCTACCTCAAATTTAGATCTTTCTGCTTGAATAAGTAGTGGAGACTACGAAGGTCATTAAAAACCTCACATGGCACACCATAAAGATAGTGCCTCCAAATTTTCAATGCATGAACAATGGCTGCCAACTCTAAGTCATGAACAGGGTAATTCTTCTCATGGACCTTCAGCTGTCGAGACGCATATGCAATCACCTTTCCATCATGCATTAATATTGTACCTAATCCAATACGAGATGCACCACAATACACCGTGCACAATCCTGAACTTGTGGGCGTCACCAACACTGGCGCCGTAGTCAAATCCATCTTGAGCTTCTGAAAGTTCCACCCACACTCATCTGAACATTTGAATGGAACACCCTTTCGGCTCAATATGATCTTAATAGTTGTTCATAATCAATTACAGAATCACCCAATAACTTCACGTAACAATAATCTCCTTTCTACCCTTCACAATACTGATAACGAGATGTGATTCATGAAGACCTCATAATTATATACCCGAATTAACGTGTCTCATTTAACGCCACACGGGCGTGCACATACCTCATAGGTCAAAGCTCAATAATTTTAACATGGATTTGGAAAATTATGCACAGTTAATTAATTAATTTATCTATTTATTTACTTATTATTAGTATTACTTTTATTATTATCTATTCATTTATTATTATGATTATCATCATTATTTTATACATAAATTGTTGAATAATCCTAACAGGCATGACTCCTTACTAGTACTATAGTAAAAGTTTAATTCACAAAGGAGAATTTAAACACAAGAATTTCCATCACAAGGACCTCGTCCTTCCATAACTTCCACGGCGGCTCGTAGCCCAATTTAAAAATCTCAAATCATATTAAAATGCGAGGATCTCGTCCGCAATTCTGAATCACAAACAACATGTGTATCGTGCCAATCGAAACATTTCATTTCCATCCTTTAAATATTTTCCGTTAAACAAAATTACAACACGTAATGATAGACACAGTTATCTCCATAGAATTGCTCAATACAAATATTCACATAAGTAGATTTTAGAGTTACGAGGCTCACCCGAGAGTGGAGCATATTGGAAGAGTTTTCATAACCGTATTAAGTTCAGGAAATCATCACTTTATAATAATTGGAGATTGTTCTTGTAATGACACCATTCAATGTAATGACCTCAACCATACCATAGAAAATATCTCAACAGGTTGGGTCTCCACCTCTAGGAATCTGACCTCCACTTTCGACATTCCGACTCTTTTTTTTCTAAATGGTCATGTGAGTTGAGTTATAACTGCAATGGGGTACGTAGCCTGAGTGTTCTGATGAAATATGACTCTCTAAAGTCTAGGACAATTTCTATCACTCGCCGAAATGAAGTATCAACATGCCCTGAGTTCGTACAAAAATTTTACAATCATATTTGAGTCATTTGATGAGTCTGTGAACTTGCTCTCTGGCTATATGAACCGAAGTAGGAGTATGACAGGCTGATTTATCGAACCTGATGGCATATTCTGACACCGTCATATGATGTGACACAACCGTTCAAACATTATGCGCCACGTATTATGGAGAGTCCGAGAAACATATCTTTCAAAAGCATTTATGAGAACTGAGTCAAGTAGTTGATGTTGCACTTGCTGGTCTTCCTCTTCGTAGGCTTGCCTCAACCACTGGCGACAAATTTCTCCTTTACCATGTTGACTCAACACCGCTGAGCTACCCCGCTTATTCGTATACTCTTCGTTCTTCTTTTGCGTTAACTATCATCTCTATTGACACACAATTATCACAAAAGTAGAGCTCTATATCGATAAATCTTGGCATGAACCATGTAGTCTAGAAGCTTGTTAATATTTGTACTCCCTTTGGAGCACCCCAAAATCCGCAACTGTGACTTCCGCGCTGAGTAGACCTTCTTTAGATTTAAAGTTGTTTGGATAACTCCTTTGGTACTGAGGTATAGGGTTATTAAGGAGGCAGACATACCACAAGTCCCAGCTTTATCTCTTGAAAAATCTCAGGCCTTATACATTCCAAGACAAAACCGATACAACACATGACCCCGCAATCTATTCCTTGACGGTGGACTCCCCCACTTGGCACGAAGTCCTAGGTCACAAAGTTTGATAATACACAATGTTAAACTTCACAGCTCATATAAATCAACCATGTTGCCTTCAACTTATTCCTATACTGGAGTAGCTATAAATCCTTCTGAAATCTGAATCAGTCCAACATGTACCGACTGAGCTTGAACCTCCGCTTCTAGATCCACTTGAGATTGTACAATAGGTGTCGAGGTTCGAGCTCTAGACTGAGCTCTGCTTCTGTCTCTTCCCCTAATCGTAGTTGTCATTAGGGCTTCATCTCTTGTCTGGTTGTAGACGTTTTGCGTGTTGTCAAGATTTGTGAGAGGACAAGAATAGACAAGTTCAATCATCAATGGTAGAATAAATTCTCACGATAGAGTAGAATAGAAGTGAAATTGTTCCTAACTTCATAGCCTCTGAGAGATAAGTACAGACGTCTCCATACCGATCCTTCAGACTCTACCAAGTTTGTTCGTGAATTGTGAGACCTAAGTAACCTAGTGCTATGATACCAACTTGTCACGACCCAAATTCCCCCAACCTTAGGGATCGTGATGGCGCCTAACACCACACTTTCTAGGCAAGCCAATGTTAGAGTTCGTTCAACTATTTTCGTTAATTAATCATTTAAATCGGATAGAACAAGTTTAAATTAAACTCGATCTAATGACTTTAAATAAATAATTCCAAATATAAAATAAATAAACAATAAATTAAGCGAGCCACGAACTAATTAAATAAATCTAGAACTACCTCAGAGTCTGGTGTCACAATTCACGAACTACTAAAGAATACTACAAATATTGGGCTGAAAGAAATAGTGTAATTGTTCTGAATATACTAAAATAGTTTTATAAAAATAGGAGAAGACTCTCGGGATCTGCGAACGCCGGCAGATATATCTCGTGTCTCCGAATGAATAGATGGCTACTCTAAAAATCTCTACTGCTGGCTAGTACCCGAATCTGCACAAAAGAGTGCAGAGTGTAGTATCAGTACAACCGACCCCATGTACTGAGTAAGTGCCGAGCCTAACCTCGACGAAGTAGTGACGAGGCTACGACGGGGCTTTAGCAATATAACCTGTGACAATAATATATGAAGCAAGAAGGAAATATAAATAAGTAATTAAATATTGCAATGACAATAAAATAACTCAGCCGCCTTTTCCAAGTCTCAGCTATAACCAATTCTCAAAAAAATTCTAAGTTTTCAAACTTTAACTTTAAATAAAAGTAGTGCCGAAAATATGAAGAATAGTAAAATAAACTTTTAAGCCTTTCAAATCTTTAGTTTCTTCGAAATTCAGTAAAAATATAAATGTCCTCCTTTATTGTTCTTTGTTGCAGCGTGCAACCCGCTCCCACCTGTCTACCCTTATTGCTCCTCCCTAAATATATCACCCTTATTACTCCTGTTGCAGCGTGCAACCCGATCCCACCTGGCCACCTTTATCACTCCTTGTTGCGGCATGCAACCCGCTCCCATCAGACATCTCATATCAATTTATTCATAAATTTCACAATTTAGGCCAAGCCTTTAACAATATTTTTGTCTCAACAACTATAAATATGAAACTTTATTTTTCTCGTAACTTCATCAATATCCTCTCAACCATGAAACTAACAGGAACATAAATATGCATATATATATTTCTCGTAAAAACAATGTCAAACCTCTCAACCGTTTTGTACTATAAGGGAACCAGCTAAAACAACCAATACTCTTTCCAAAATAGCCACGACAACATTTAACAACAAAATAACAAGGCCAAGTAGTCATAGAAACAATAATGAACATAGAACAATTAAGACAAGAATCAATTAAGTTGGGAACGGGAAAGGGATCATGTTTAACAAGCAATGTGGTGGTGCATAGATACTCGTCACTTCACCTATACACCACACACATGCATTTCACATAGCAAACAAGTGGGGATTCCTATTCCCTCAGGTCAAAGTTAGACCAAACACTTACCTCAATTTCACAGGTCACTCACTGCTCAATTATGGTTTTTCCTTTAGAATCTTGCTCTAACTTGCTCGAATCTAATCATAATTAACGTAATACCATTATTTAAGGCTAAAGGAACTAACTTTATTGAAAATTATAATTTTTCCTAAGTTTTCTCAAAAAAAGTGAAAACCCGACCCCGGACCCGCTTGGTCTAAACTCGGGGTTCGGACCAAATTACATTTACCCATTCACCCACGAACCCAAATATATAATTAGTTTCGAAATCCGACCTACATTCGAGGTAAAGATTCAATTTTTACAAAATTCCCTAATTCTACCCGAACCCTCAATTTTTACCATGAATATTCTTAGTTTTTGATTTAAAAGTGATGAAAAACAATGAGTAATTGAAAGAGTAAAGTTTAGAATTGATTATCTATGACTAAGAGATGATATTTGGTGAAGAAATTTCTTTTCTAGGGTTGTTGGGTTCGAAAATTTGAAGAAGAAGAAGTCTACCCGTTTTATATATTTTTGTCAGCTATTTTATCTCGTTTATCATACCAAACGATCCCAAAACTCGATTTTTTTGCAGATTTTTAATACGCCGTCAGTGGCAATTTCGTAATTAACCTGAAAAATCTGGCAACCTTAGTAAAATGACCATAAAATCCTCATACGATGTCCAAATTCGATGATTCTTTTTGCTACGGGTCCGTAATTACGATACGGATCTAATACTTTATTCAAAACAGGAATAGGAGCTTATTTGTTCAATATGATATTATTTATGCTTGAAGAAACGACGTCGAAGCATAAGAAAGAACGAGCGCAACACAACCTAAACCTATTTGAAACTCACCCGAGCCCTCGGGGATCTAAAACAAACATGCATGTAAGTCTAAAAGTATCATATGGACTTGATCGTGCGATCAAATTCATGAAAATGACGTGTAAAACTATGAATTAAACCTCAAAACTCATTATTTTTCTCAAGAACACTTAAAGTTCACTATTTATCAACCGGGCCTCCAAATCATGCAAATAAATTCGATTCTCACCAAATTTCGCAGACAAGGTTTAAATATCATAACAAACCTGTATCGAGCTCCGGAACCAAAATACGGGCCGGATACCAACAGTTTCAAATGTTAATTCATTTCTTTATTTCATTAATAATTCGGCAAAATAATTTCTTTCAAAAATTTATTTCTAAGGCTTGGGACCTCGGATTTATTTTCGGGCATACGCCCGAGTCCCATATTTTACTGCGGACCTCCTGGGATCGTCGGAACACATATCCGGGTCCGTTTACTCAAAATGTTGATCAAAGTCAACTATAATCACATTTAAGTTCTAGAAATCACTATTTCTCATATTTTCACATAAAAGCTTTCTGATTTCACGCCCGGACTATGCACGGAAATCGAGGTATTTAAAATTAGTCTTTTATGGCTATTAAACATAGAACGGAGTCTAAATTCATAAAATGACTCATTGGGTCATCACATAAGGGATGTGTAAAAGAGAAATATGACAGATAATTTGAGACATAGGGAGTATTTGTTTAGCTATGAGTATAATAATAACAATATCAACAACTCCAGTATATTCTCATAAATGAGATTTAGAAAGAATTATACGTAGGCATTTCTTATCTCTAGCTATAAGCATTATAAAAACCAAACTTCAAAATTTGAACATCAAATGAAATATTAAAATACTTATTCATAAAAGAAAAATAAGTAGAAGAAATTAATACTTTCATGATGTATAAAAATATCTAATATAATGTCTGTGTTATAAAACTAAAGATTATAAAGTAAATAAAACCGAAGAAAAGTATTGAGAGAGAGATTTATATATTATTCAACTTCAAACTGATGTACATAATGAACTGAAAACTCCTCTATTTATAGAAGAAAGGAAGCATCTGCAAGGATTTTACGGAAGCAGCTACAAGGCTTTTCAAGCAGCTGCGAGGCTTGTCTTGAGTTGCTTGTAAGCTGTCTGCATGAGCTGCTCTCAACCTGCCGGTTTAATAAGAAGTTGCTGCAAATCTTTTCATTGAGTTGCTTGCAATCTTCCTGCATCAGCTGCTTGTAGATAAACTTCAATAGAGTACTAAACGGATAATCTATAGCGGAGTAATAAATGGACATCCACAATATAATATTTTCATAACACTTCCCATTAGATGTTCATTAAAAGATAATGTGCCTCGTTAAAACCTTACTAGGAAAAATTCAGTGAAAAAAATTCTAGTGAAGAAAAAAGAGTATACATATTTTAGTAATACACATTTCTAGTTGTCTCATTAAAAACCTTACAAGAAAAACCCCATGGAGAAAACCTTAGTAAGGAAAAAAGAGCACAACGCGTATTTGACTCCCGCTGATGAAAATTTTATTTCAAATATTTGAGTGTCCGCATTTCAAACTTGTATACCATCTTCTCAAAAGTTGAAGTTGGTAAAGATTTAGTGAACAAGTCTGACGGATTGTCACTTGAACGGATTTATTACACATCAATGTCATCATTTTTCTGAAGACCATGTGTATAGAATAATTTGGTGAAATGTGCTTCATTATATCTCCTTTTGTAAATCCTCCCTTCGATTGGGCTATGCATGCAACATTGTCTTCATATAAAATTGTGGGTCTTTTCTCACATTCGAAGCCATATTTTTCTCGAATAAATTGAATTATTGATCTCAACCATACACATTCCCTACTTGTTTCATGAATAGCTATTATCTTAGCATGATTTGTAGAAGTAGCAACAATAGATAGCTTTGTGGAGCGCAATGATATGACAGTACCTCCACATCTAAACACGTAGCCAGTTTA
The DNA here is from genome assembly GCA_005239525.1 of Nicotiana knightiana. Taxonomy (NCBI): domain Eukaryota; kingdom Viridiplantae; phylum Streptophyta; class Magnoliopsida; order Solanales; family Solanaceae; genus Nicotiana; species Nicotiana knightiana. The sequence continues at coordinate 73,432 of MDKJ01360761.1, forward strand.
AGATCGAGCTTTATGGGGATCAGATAAATAACCTACGTCTTCCTAACCAACAAGATCTGCACTATCTTTATTAGCATAAAATAAACTCGTATCAAGAGTTTCCTTTAAATATCGCAAAAATATGCGTAATACTATTCCAATGTCTCCGTATAGGAGAAGAGTGTGATGACCCAAAAGGTCATCCCGTGTAATTTTAACTAAATCTGTATTTTGAGGCCGTGAAAGCCTCCTTTTATCTTACCTCGATGTGCGTGTTCATCCTGGACGTGTAGTCGGGAAGCCATTAAGTGGAAAATTGATAAAATAATAATTTTATAATAATTATTTGGATAAAATTGACTTTGGTCAACATTTTTGGTAAACAAACTCGGACCCGTGATTTGACGGTCCCGGAAGGTCCGTAGGAAAATATGGGACTTGGGCGTATGTCCGGAATCAAATTCCGAGGTCCCGAGTCCGAGAAATGAATTTTTAAAGGAAATTGTTTTCTGAAAAATATAAAGGTTTTTAAAAATGAGATTTGATGTGAAACCTGTGATATCGGGCCCGTATTATGGTTCTGGAGCCCGGAACAGGTTCAATATGTCGTATATGTGTTATCTGTGAAATTTGGTGGGAAACGGACTTAGTTTGACGTGATTCGGATCGAAAATGGAAAATTTAGAAGTTTTGGAAGTTTAAAGGAATTTCATTGATTTTGAGGTTTAATTCAATGTTTATGATGTTATTTTGGTGGTTTAATTACTCGAATAAGTCCGTAGGATATTTTTGAGGTTGTGTGCATATTTGGTTTTGAGCCCCGAGGGCTCGGGTGAGTTTCAGGTAGGTGTCAAATGTTGGTTTCTGGTGTTCAGGTCTTAGACCTTCGCGATCGCGGTGCAAGTCACGTGATCGCGATGTGAAAATAGGTAAGGGCAGCATTTGACCCTATGCGAACGCTGAGCCTTGGTCGCGATCGCGGAGCCTGGGAGGGCAATGCTCTACGCGAATGCGAAGGGACTCACGCGAACGCGTAGTGCAAATGTGGGGCTGGGGGTTGGGTAGCTAGTACTCTACGCGAACGCGGTCGCTTGGTCGCGATGGACCGGGTTTAGTACTCTACGCGATCGCAGTTGAGCCTGTCGCGATCGCGTAAGACAAATTCGCCTAGTGATTTATTTTGTCCCAAAATAGAAGACTTATATGGGAATTTAGCCATTTTTCATAAACTCCTTCTCCACACCCCATAGGCGATTTTTTGAAGAGCTTCATCACCATAACCTCTTAGGTAAATAATTCTAACCTTGTTTTCTTCCATTTTCATTAACACCCATTATATTTTAGGCCTAAAAACATGGGATTTAAGGAAGAAAATTAGGGATTTGGGTAAAGTAGGGTTTTTGATTATTTGGGAATTCGACCTCTTTTTGGGGTCAAATTTCAAAACAAATTATATATTCGGACTCGTGGGTGAATGGGTGATCGGATTTTGGTCTGAACCTCGTGTTTTGACCAAGCGGGTCCGGGGTCGATTTTTGGATATTTGGAAAGAATGTTGGGAATTCTATAATTAAGCTTGGGAATTGAATTATTTAGCATTTATTGATATTATTAAGTCGATTATGTATAGATTCGATTGTTTTAGAGTCGGGTTCGAAAGGAAAAGTGGTGTTGAGTCTTGATTTGGATTCTTGGAGTCCTAATTGCTACGTGTTTATTCCATGTTCAACGTATTGGTCAGGTGACGAGTACCTATATATTGTTGTCGAGCATGATCGTGGGTCAGATATTTGCAATTTTATGATATTTATTGGATTTACTGTGTTTACGGGTTTGGTATCCATTTGTTAGCTATTCATTTGATGGAAATTCTTGGTTATGAGTATTGTTGAGTAGTTGATCAGTTGGGGAACTTTATGTTGGATTATATACTTGTGTAGGATTGGTTATAGTTGTGTCCCTTGCCGGGACGGTATTATTCTTGTTGACTATTCCGTGCATTTAAGGTTTCTTATTGTTGATTTCATGCCAACTATTGTTTTTATATTATTTTTGCACGAGGGGACATTTCGTGCCGAGTGTTTGTGAGGTTATGCACGAGGGGACATTCTGTGTCGAGTGTTTGTGAGGTTATGCACGAGGGGATATTCTGTGCAGAGTGTTTATTTATTTATTGCACGAGGGGACATTCTGTGCCGAGTGTTTATTTATTTATTTATGCACGAGGGGACATTCTGTGCCAAGTGTTTTTGGTGAGGTTATAACACGAGGGGACATGACATGCCGTTATGTTTATTTATTGTTCAGAGTTGTTAAATTCCTGCTGTTATTTATACATCCCAGTTGTTATCGTATTCTGTCATTTCAGTGAATTGTTGCCCCTTTCCCCCAGCATGTTAGCTCCATTTTTTGTGTTTATCTGTTATTTCTTGTTATTACTTCTTTATTACATTATTGAAATGTACAGGTATTTGTTATTTTTCGTGTCCTAGCCTCGTCACTACTTCGGCGAGGTTAGGCTCGGCACTTACTCAGTACATGGGGTCGATTGTACTGATGCTATACCTGCACTTCTTTATATTTTGCAGATTACAGAGCTGGACCTAGTGGGCATTGATCGAGGGAGTATCCTTCAGTCCACAGGCGACATTGAGGTAGTCCCGCAGACGTTCGTGGGCCTTGGCGTCACCATCTATTTCTTTCATTCTGTCTTATCTTGTATTTCTAGACAAATACACTTGTTTATTTCATACTCGTATTCTTAGTAAATCTTAGACTGTCCCTGAAGTTGTGAAACCAGTTTTAGGGGTTTATGTACGGAATTTCGTAATATTTATTATATTAATTTGATAAATTCTTAGCTTCCGCATTCTTATTCATCTGTTCACGCTTATTGTTTCTATTGTTAGGTGTCATAAATAAAGGAAATAGTAAATCTAACCAAAATGTTGACTTGTCTAGCGGGTTCAACGTTAGACGCCATCACGGTCTGAAGGTGGGTTTTCGGGTCGTGACAAAGAGCAATTTTCTTTTTTAAGATATTCAGTTTCCTTTTGGAGCTCTTCTAGAATTCCAACAAGATTTATGTCATCAACATAAACTGCAAGTAGAAGAAATTTCGAAGTCATTTTCTTTATAAAAATATATGGACAAATAACAACATTTATCTAACCCTCTTTCAGCAAATATTCACTAGGGAGATTACATCACATGCGCACAGACTGCTTTAAACCGTACAAGATCTTTGTAATCTGTTTGAATACATTTCTCAAGACTTTGAAATATATGCTTCATGCTTTTTAAATCCTTCGGGGAATTTCATATAGAATTAATCAAATGAATCATATAGGTTATGACTTATATTTAAATGGAATAACATCTTCAGGTGTTTGGACTACAGGTCCGATCCTCACAATCTTTTACAATATTGTGCACTACATTTTATCAAATATATCGTCGACGATCATTTCGTATCAGTTCGCAAGCAACATAAATTGTTGAGATCTCATCACCTTCTTTATGTTCAGGTACCTGAACTTCTTCTAGAGTTTCATGAAATGTTATGTCCTGGGCTCTTCCAGAGCTTATTTCTTTCTTATTATGATCATTTTAATCATTTGATCATATCCTTTTCAAAGATTGTTAGCTTTGGAACTCATCGATCTATTACATTTCATGCGTTTAGTAAACTCAATTCAGGGACTTTAATTTTAAGCATTTGCAGCTGAAATATGATATTTTATTTTGGATCAACAAATGTTTCTGGCATTTGACTTGAATTATCTTCTAAGCGAGGATCATATTAATGATAATTTGATTCATATAACATATTTTTCAATTGCTTATTCCATCCTCATAATGTTAGAAAAACTAACATATATCCCTAATCTTCTTTGGGAAACTTATCTTTGTGCATTGTGGTAGAGAAATTAATCATATACCACACATCAAAAGTTATTAGATAGTAAAAATATTTGGTTCCTGATTCTAAACCAATTATGAGGGGAGGACTTATCATATTTTGTTGGTCTGATACATATAAGAGATGTTGTATGCAATTTATCTTAGACCAACACATGAAGCTTTGTTCTCATAAGCAATAGTTTAGCCATTAGTAAGAGGTATTCAATGCTAAACCAGCTTGGATATAAACCAGCAGTATCAAGATGAACTATCTTGATTTCATAATTAGAAAATTATGCTCTTAATAGAGAAAGCAATTCCAAATGCCAAACTGCAAGTTGACAATAATCGCGCATGTAACCATCTCATATATACATCTATAAGTGGTTCACATGATAGGTGAATGAGTCCATATTCACCTTTTATATATTCCAGAATTCAGGGATCTTAGTCCCAACTTTAACTAGTATAATCAATTCATTATGAGAACAAGCAACACATGAGAATTTTTGAAAAATTCTTCTAGTTATTCAGTATATGTGATCTGAATTCTCAAATAGCTCATTTAAAAATTACAAATGAAAACTTCAAATTTATCATGGCATGTGATATCTCTTAGCAAACTTCTAGTTTACTATGGCATAAACTTTTGCATTAGTAAACTTCTGGTTTACTGTGATACATGATGTAGTACAAATTGAAGAATAAGGCGGCAACTTCTCGCATACATACTATTTTACCTCCTATGATTGTGAAAACATGGAGATTTCCAATCTTCCAATCATGTGTAGTCTCAATATTATAGCCATTTGTATTAGTAAATTTTAGGTTTACTACAACATATGTTTTGACCATAATAATATAATATGAATGATATATTTGTGTATAAGCTCTCCGAGAGCCTTCCTTTATTATACACAATATAATATTTATCATACGCTACTGGTGTTATGTGTCTTCTAGACAAACAGTTAATTCTTCGTGAGTTTTTGATACATTTTGTATTTTTAAATATTGCTCAGATACTTCTGGTATCATGAGAGAAAAATCATAACCAAATGAACAATATATAACAATTGTTTAAGCACAAGAAAACACCTCTTCATAATATTTTCCTACTTCAGGAGGAACTTTCAATTGTGTTACTTCTTCATGAACAAATTTAAGATACGAAAAATTGAGTACATATTCCCTCAATAATATTACCTCTTCTGGAGGTGAATTGTAATATATTTACATCAAAAACGCGTTCATATTTACGAGCTTTATTAATATTGTCACATTCACTTCAGAGAATGGATTAATATTTATCAAAAGTTCTCATCCTTCAAGAAATGGAACATAATTATTTGAAAGTGCATTAATCACATCAAATTGTGTGATGGCTTAGAGCCTCTTTTAAGATAATGCTACTTCAGGGGCAAATTGAGGCATGCAAGTAATATAGAGAAATTGTCTCTAACTTATCTTAATTTGTAACCATAGAAAGCCTAAATTATCACCTCTGGTGATCATAGGCATATACCACTTCTTGTGGTTAACAAAATTTAGTTACAATGAGATATACGAAACATAACCACTCCTGGAGGTTGTATATTTCTTGCAAACGCTGCTGAAGTTTAAGTTGATCTAGCAATGTTATCCACTTTGTAATTCTTTATTAAGATAATTAGAATTAAAAACAAATATCGAAATAGGTGTTGTATACATAGCATATAACCAAGCAAGCGATGATAAAGATATTAAACCAAATATAAGCAAAAGACTCAAATTACTTTACACAAATTTTGCCACTCCAAACGTAAGTGGTATCCACATCACTACCGCCAAGAAGAAAAGCTCACCACCTCAAAGATACAATCTGCCTTATGATGTTTGGAATATATCTAACCACAGACATAAGAGCATCTTCTTACATCCGAGATGACCACTGAAATAGAAATTAAATTCGAAGTAAGTGCTCAAAATGGAAGAATCTCGTGCTGATAACGTGTTATAAAACTAAAGACTGTAAAGTAAATAAACCGAAGACAAGTATAGAGAGAGATTGATATATTATTCAATTTCAAACTGATGTACATAATGAACTGAAAACTCCTCTATTTATAGAAGACAGGAAGCAGCTGTGAGGCTTTTCCGGAAGCAGCTGTGAGGCTTTTCCGGAAGCAGTTGCAAGGCTTTTCAGGAAGTAACTGCGAGGCTTTTCTTGAGCTTCTTGTAAGTTGTCTGCTTGAACTGCTCGCAACCTGCCTGTTTAATAAAAATTTGCTGCAAATCTTTTCATTGAATTGCTTGCAATATGCCTGCATCAGTTGTTTGTAGATAAACTTCAATAGAGTATTAAACGGATAATCTTAAGTGGAGTAATAAATGGACATTCACAATATAATATTTTCATAACGGTCTGGGTTTAATAATTAATTGTCACCCCTATCTTCTTCTTCTTTTTTTTTTTTTTTTTTGAGTTTTTGTTATCCCAATATAATCGAAAATAAATATTTTTCTTAGAAAAAATATCTTTAGTAGCATGCCACGTCACTACTGTTATCCACTGGACTTATCTATTTCTCAGTGTCTGAATGTCAAAGTTTTAGTTGCACGAACTCAGAACTGAACTTTACTTATATTCTGAATTTCTGATTCAAATTCAATTTAAAATGCATTCATCTATTTCTTTATCTTTTCCTCCTAATTGTTCAGTTCTTAAGAGATCACACAAAAATCATGTCGAGCAATTTTCTTTTCCGCATTTAGATCTTCAGTTTTGTGGACTGCGGAAAGAGGCTGCAGTAAATTTTTCATTTTTGCAGCTTAAACGATGTGAGATTCAGAATTCAGTGAGAATTCTGAGGAATAATAACGTTGTATCAGCTTCAGTAGCTGACAATGGCAGTGCTCCGACGTCGTTTGATTATGATGTAGTTATAATTGGTGCTGGTGTTGGTGGCCATGGAGCTGCATTGCATGCTGTGGAGAAGGTATAGAACTGCTGTTGTTATAACTTTATCATATTTTATCCCTATTTTATACTCTGATTCTTATAGTGTTAGAAAATACAACAAGATACCCGGTGTATTCCCACATTGTGGGTCTGGACCTTACTCCTACCTTCACAAGGTAGAGAGGTTGTTTCCGAAAGACCCTCGGCTCAAGAATTTAGTGTTAGACAATGAAACCAGAAAATAGTACGAACAAAGCATGAGGCTTGTGAACAGACTGTCATTAAGAATATTCCGTCCATATGGCGAATGGTATAGTTAGGCGTATCTCTAGGATTCACCAAGCTCTTCAAGAAGTAGTTTGGATCAGGCCTCGCATCTATTTTGCACGTAGGGGCAGGGGCGGAGCTAGCCCTTCGGCTATGGATTCGGCCGAACCCAGTAGCTTTGGTCCAAACCTTATATTTGTCTTAAAATATTTATTGGATATGCATAAATTATTAAGTTAGAATCCAGTAACTAAAAAGAACTAGAATTCTGAACCCATAAGTTTCAAATCTTGGCTCCGCCTCTGCATAGGGGGAAATCGACTCATTTTGCTTTGCAGCACAATTCTTGCGAGTGCGAGCCCAATCACTCTTTCTCGCTCTTTACTAGCCGACTAGAAGGACAATTCTTTATAAAACAAAAGGCGAGCTCTTCCTAATCAATGAGGGACACTCCCTTTTGAGATAACCACTAGCCTCTGCACGGGGAAATCGACCCATTTTCCCTTGCGGCGCAACTCTTGCGCGCGAGCCCGATCACTTTTTCTTGATCTTTACTAGCCGACTAGAAGGACATTTCTTTATAAAACAAATGGCGGGCTCTTCCTAATCAATGAGGGACACTCCCTTTTGAGATAGCCACTAGCTTTTCCAACAAATATTAGGAGCATTGCGACTCATTTCATGTAGCTTCTGAATATCTATATTTTAACTTCTCCAGAGAAATTGATCTTGTTTGATTCAACTCCAAAAGTTAGTCAAATTGATTTTCAATAAGGAAAAGTGCTAAGCAAATTGAGACGGAGGGTGCATAAATTTTTTAAATAGTTTTTAACATTCTCACGGGACAAAGGGCGTTTCATGAATGGAAATGAAAAATAATGGTGACCTCGAATATGCAACTTCTGTCCAACTCGTTCTGCTTTTTCTAGATTTGTTGCACATTTCAAGAACTTTGTTCGTCTGGCATCACTAATCTTTTGCATGGTAAAAGTTCTTAGTAATATCCTAGTTAGTATTAGGATTCTTTTGACTAGTACAATTCGCCTCATATTCTCATTAAAAAAACAAGGCCTTTTTACATTCTAAAGGAGCTGAAAAAAATTCCTTGAACTGAAATCCACAGAGCACTTTTGTAGCTAATTTTGAGAACCTCATGCTCTTGGCACTTCACTTGCATTAATAGAATTATTATTGGCTATCCAAAAATACTAGTTAGTTTTCTTGTATCTCTGATGACTAGAAATTTGTATTATCCTTTAAGGGTCTTAAAACAGCAATCATTGAAGGAGATGTAGTCGGTGGAACTTGCGTAAACAGAGGCTGTGTTCCTTCTAAAGCACTTCTTGCAGTAAGTGGTCGGATGCGGGAACTTAAGAATGAGCACCACTTGAAGGCTTTGGGTTTGCAGGTGATTCCAACTCTTATACTAAATATCTCTGCATGACTTGGACGTGTTGCAGCGTCGAGTAGTTAAATATTCGACCTCACAGTCACATATAAGTACTTTCGACAAAAAACTAATATTTCCTTTGCATTCTATATGATGGTGTTTGTGTACATATAGTGTTTAAGATATTAATTTAATTTATGTATCATATTAGTTGTAGCATAAGAGAATATTATAGTGGCAGAAAAGTTAGTTATAGAGAAACATCACATCCAGTTTTAAATTTGAAAAGTTAAAAGAATTTAACTTCTGGCAATTGTGGAAGTTGTATAGAATTAACATTGCCAGTGGAATGATGTCAAACATTTTTGAATGTCCGAAAAAGGGAAAAAGTATCATATAAATTGAAATCGAGGTAATATAAATAGTTTGTTACTTATGGTTCCATAGCGTCCTATATGTCATTTGGATGTCATCTTGGAAAACTTGGTGTGCCATTTAACAACTAGTCTAAAAGTTGGCAAATATTGTCTATTCGCCCTACACTTCCCATCCCCATTTTTCGGGTTGCTTGAATATCATATTTCCTTTTAGACATCCTCATAAATGTGGCCAAGTCTGCTAATTGACCAATCTTTTTCCATGTCTGATGACAGGTTTCAGCGGCTGGCTATGATAGGCAAGCAGTGGCTGATCATGCTAATAATCTTGCCTTGAAAATTCGTAATAACTTGACAAACTCAATGAAGGCACTTGGTGTGGACATTTTGACAGGAATGGGTACTATAGTGGTAAGTCGACGAATATCCAAGGGTACTTACTCTAGTTTCAATCTTGACCTACATGCTGATGGTTTCAGTCTTTGAACTCCATAATTATTTCAGGGTCCTCAAAGGGTGAAGTACGGTAAAGTTGGTTTTTCTGACAATGAAGTTACCGCAAGGGATATAATCATCGCTACTGGTTCCGTCCCTTTTGTTCCCAGAGGCATTGAAGTTGATGGTATCTTTTGTTATTTCCTGCTTCCAAAATTGTTCTTTGAGATTCCTTGAAAATTGATACTTGGGATATGCTTCTTTTGAGATGCAGTACCCTTTGGAAGGTGAATCCTCACCATTTAGCCATTTAATTCTTGTTCATTTTCAGGAAAGACTGTTATTACGAGTGACCATGCTCTCAAACTGGAATTTGTCCCCGAATGGATAGCTATAGTAGGAAGTGGTTATATTGGACTTGAATTCAGTGATGTGTACACTGCACTTGGTAGTGAGGTAGTTTCACCTTTTTCTCTTTCGTTTTTCTCTACAATCCGTTCTTTAGTATTGTTCCTTTTCTTGATCAGTTTTTCTTCTCTATGTTCATTTCGCTTTTGGAAGTTGTAGTTACACAAATCTTACTATATTCTTGGTTTAGAATGGCTTAGCCTCTCACCCGTTCCTAAGCTGTTCGATTCATCTCTGCTTGCTAATAGAAATATTTTCAACCTTGCTTTCTAGTTTCTAGCATTTCCAAGAGACTTTTGAGCATTAATAGTTGTTTGACCCTGCATTATGCTTGTGTCTCTTAAATGTCAGCTTGCACTCATTTTTTCACAGGTTACCTTTATTGAAGCTTTAGATCAACTTATGCCCGGATTTGATCCTGAAATTAGTAAGTTAGCTCAAAGAGTTCTCGTAAATCCAAGGAAAATTGATTATCATACTGGAGTATTTGCAACAAAGGTAATGCTCACTCTATTTTACGTACCTTCCAGTACAAGTTTACATATCTAAACTATCTTCCCTAATAATTTGTACAGATTACCCCAGCAAAGGATGGAAGACCAGTTGTCATTGAGCTAACTGATGCCAAGACCAAAGAACTGAAGGAAACTTTGGAGGTAATACAATATTATTGTGCTTTTCTTTTTGGTTTTTATTAAAACAGGCAGTGGCGGAGCCAGGATTTTCGTTAAGGGGTATATATTTTATTTTTTTACCTACCTACACAGTGACACTCCCTCCTACAAGGGAAAACAGGTACATGCATTTCACAAAATCTTATCTGGTGGATATTGCTATAGGTTTATAATTTGTTCCTTGCAAAAAAATTAAGTAAAGCAATATACATATATCATTTATTTGGTTAGACTGTTTCCTATTATTTTATGACCATTGTTCTTCATAAATCCCAAGGACTTAAAACGGTATTAATTTGCAGGTTTGTGAATTCATGAGTGAGTGACCGCTGTTTTCTTTTTATAGGTTGATGCAGCTCTAATTGCGACTGGTAGAGCTCCCTTCACGAACGGTCTAGGGCTGGAAAATGTATGTCTTTGCATAAAAACACATACAAAAGTCTACATCTTATGCCAAGATTTCGTGCATTCTAATGGTTAACTTTTGCAGATTAACGTGTTGACACAACGAGGTTTTATTCCTGTAGATGAGCGCATGCGAGTTATTGATGCTGATGGAAAATTGGTACGTTGGAACTACCCTATTATCGATATGCTTTCACATGGCTGTTGATTTTGTTCTTATAATACTTTTACTACTAGGTCCCTCACCTTTATTGCATTGGTGATGCAAATGGTAAAATGATGCTTGCTCATGCAGCTAGTGCTCAGGGAATATCTGGTGTGTATGGAATCCTGTTACTAGTATCTTCTGTACAAGTTAAATGTTTTTCCTTCAAAGTTAATATCATGTTACAACTCACATCAATGTTTTCTTATGAAATAGTTGTCGAACAAGTCTCTGGAAGAGATCACGTGCTTAATCATTTGAGTGTTCCAGCTGCTTGTTTTACTCATCCTGAAATCAGCATGGTTGGACTAACTGAGGTGAAAACCGAACTTCTTTCAATCGGGTATATCATTGCTAATATGTATTTCGTCTCAAATGCCCGTGATATTGAGTAGACATTCTGGAATACGGCTTTTTTTGGGGGTGGAGGGTGGTTTTGTGTTGCCTTTGAAGTTGCTTAATAGGAAAAATGCATTGTGTATGGCTTATATGCTGCACAAACAGTTAATCTGTCATGACAGGTAAGAGTTAAATGCCATAACTTGAAGCCTCTTTCTTCAGGATGTAGTTATTTTATTTTCAAAAAAAAAAAAAAAATACTACTTTTTCTGTGAATCAGCTTGTTGTGCAACATTTAACTCTCTGACCACTTCAATTTTGCTGTCTCTGTGTTGGTAGTACTCTGTTATGTTCAAGTTCCTTCGCAAACACCATATCATGTTATGCTTGTAATTGTCTTCTGGGTGAGGATGTTAACTATTTGCCATGGTTGATGAGGAGAAGTATTGTAGCAAACTGCTTATAATTAGTTATTTGACACTGACTTCTTCTTTTGCAGCCACAAGCTCGAGAGAAAGCTGAAAAGGAAGGGTTTGAGATAAGCATTGCAAAAACAAGTTTTAAGGCAAACACAAAGGCACTAGCAGAAAATGAAGGGGAAGGACTTGCAAAGGTTCTTCTCAATCTTTTGGTTCTTTCTTTTCATCATTTCACGATGAGATTTACTCCACTAGCTTCTGATATGATTCTGATTTTCTACTTCTCTTGCTACCTTCCTTTTACATGATAAGACTAGCAAAATGACTCACGCTGTTGGTAGTGTTGCTACTACTACTAATTTAGGATTTTGAACATCAGAAAACAACATGCCTGCGTTTCCATGTGTTAGAGATTTTGTTATATTGTAATTTAGGAGGCGTATCAAATTTATCAGTGTCTAACTTTCAGACCATTTGTCATCAATCTTTCATATTCTGATTGCGATTATGTAGGATTTGGGATTTTCTAACTTCATTACTGCTTATGTGATACAGTTGATATACAGACCGGACACGGGGGAGATTCTTGGAGTTCATATCTTTGGTATGCATGCTGCAGACCTCATTCATGAAGCATCCAACGCCATGGCATTGGGAACAACAATTCAGGTTATCCATTACACGAGGCTACCGCTAAATAATTTATCTCTGAGAAAGTTTATCTATTCAGGGAAATAAACCATTGCTTTGTTTGATTGTTTGTCAATGTTACGAGAGTTGAGGTGAAAAAACAACAGAATATTGACTATCTTTGTGCTGTCACCTGGCAGGATATAAAGTTTGCAGTGCATGCACATCCAACATTGTCTGAAGTCCTTGATGAACTATTCAAATCAGCTAAGGTAAGCTATCTGGAAAATCTGGGTAATGGTTTTCTGCCTGGCTGGGCAAGTAAGAAAGTCAGACTTTATCGTACATTTAAACTTGATAAATTAATAACTTTTCGGCCTACAGTAGCTAATGGAACGGGAATCTTGTTCCACTAGGTAAACACTCAAGACCATAGCTCAGTGCGCGAACCAATTACTATCTAGAGCTGTGAAGTCGGGAATTTTTTAGGGCAACAACTGCATTGCGGGTTTTAAGCCACAGCTCATCTCCCATAAAGCATAGAAAGAGGATAAGGAGTAAATCACTGCATTTCAGGCATGTCTATGGATTTCAATGGGAGTCGATATACTGATTCCGGAATATTTTACCAATGCCTCGGAATGACAATGAGGTGAAGTGCAAATCAACATTCAAACTGCTGCTGCACCCAAGAGCCTGTCCTCATATTTTAAACCTTTCACCAATCATATTAGGTTGTATTTTGCATTGGGAGTCTTAACATGTATAGGGAATGCCCATAGGCAATGCCTCTATTGTTTTATGCTTTGGATGGGTAGTTGTGTGTATTATTTTTCCTTCTTCCTTTTTATCAAGTGCAGCTCTAATAAATTACTGAAATGACCATCTTTCCTGCTGCAATTTTCTTATTTTTTCTTCCTTCTGCTCCTTTACAGGACAAGAGATTCAGGGGTTAAATTTGCTTCACATGGGCTTATGTTACAATTAGATTCTGTAGATTGAAATCCATGAGAGTTCATCAGAAACATTCTCTTTTTATCTCTATTAAGGTAGGGATAAAGTCGGCATGGTAATACACTAGGTTTGTTGTTTTATTGGTAAGAGGGGAAACTCGCAGCCACTACAACCTCTGCCACAGCTTCTACCCTTCGGGTGAGCACTTTCTGTGCGCTTGGCAAACCTCCCTGCGTAATAGCCTGCAAACCCCAGGGGAATGTAAACCGGCACTCCCCACACTAGTCTGCAAGACTCAAAACACTTCACACTACATGATCAACTAGTGCTTTTTTTTTTGGCCAATTAGACCATTCCATCACTATGATATAACTAAGCAAAACAACTAAATAAAATATCCAGATGGAACATGAAAAAAAAATGGATTTGGTGAGGTGAAGATAAAGATGAATTGAAAAGAGGCATTAATCAAAAGGAAAAGGTGGTCTCCATACTTGATAAAATACTAATTCCAATAAGTCGCAACCATAATTTCAAAACAACCAAGATTAAGATCCCAAAATCAAATTACAGTGCCAGCAATAATCAAAAGGCCGACTACTCTAAACTTTTTTACTCTTCATTAGCAGATTCGACGTTCTTGTTGTTGTTGTGCTTCCTAGCATACCTTTGGTTCCTCAAGAACTTGGGATCCATCTGCATTTACCCAAAACTTAACAAACTTAAAATATAAAGAGATACGCTTCTACATCGTTACATCTAGATATTGACCAGTGTTTTTACAAGTAAAAAGGACAAAAAAACCAAGAGGCTTAAAGCAAAAAGAGTGTAGCAACAGGTATGCTTCTTTGAAGTGAACCACTGACAGGCAGATTCGGCTTTAAGCGTAGAGCTTTAAAGCAAATAAAGCATGGGCTTTGATGAATAAAGGCACAAATGAAGAAAAGAATACAGATATGTATGCGTGGTCTAACACTAATAATTATAAGCATGAATAACAAACATAGAAGCGCCCGCTAAGCGAGGCAAAGCACACAACATGTTTTATACCTCGCGTTAGGGCTTAAACGCTTTAAGCATGCCTTTGACAACACAGGTTCTTACCACGACCACAAGTTAATATAAAACAAAAAATTGGGTTCACAATCAAATATTTATAGATATTTAGTTAACTTCTTAGCACATAAAGAATCTGCGCAAAAGCTACTGGGTAAATTAGGTCACGTGGAAGCACATACTTAAGATAAATTTAAAAAATACCAAAAACAACATGAACTTAGAACCTAAGTTGCGCAGACTTTTCAAATCAGCTGCCGTACCGGTGTTGGATCCTCCGAAAATAAACTACTTTGGAGGATCCATCACGCACCCATCAACATAGCTTAGAACAATAATATATTAATTAAAATACCTAATTTCAGCATCCAATATTTAGTGCTGATATTAATCTAACTCCTCAACTTTGAGATTCAAAGAACCTGTATTTTTTTGTTTGGTTATGTGCTTTGGCTTTTATAACATAGACATCCACATACATAAAAAAAATCCAAATATCCATACTTCAATTTTTTTTTAAAATCTATCCCGATTTAGCCGTGATAGTTAGTCAAGTTAACTCTAAGTAAGCTAAAAGTATCAAATAAATTGGAACAGAGGGAAAAAATTTCAGGACAAACAACATCAGTAAATAAAAGTAAAAAAAAAAGTGGGATTTATTGATACATACCCCTTTGGTGGAGCTGTGACGGTGTTTCCTGGGTTTCTTGATTCCATTCCTGTGAGCCTTGTACGACTGATTGTGAGCTGTGTGGTTCTTCGACTTGGCCATTTTTGGTCCTTGATTTCACAAACAACTGCAGATATTTAAGAAAAAGAGCAAAATCCAACAAAGTTTAGCAAAATATTTCACGATTTTATAGTAAAAAAGTGCACGAAATGGAGCAAGAGAAGAGATTGAAATACCTGCGGCCGGCGTTTAGGGTTTTCAGTAGTGATGAGGAAGTGAAATGGAATGACTTTGGGTTCTTATTGCTGCCCTCTAACAAATTGTAAGGCCTGGGCTTTCTATTTTAGGCCTTGGGCTTAACTGACAGAAGCCCAATCACACGTTCAACATCTATCTATATTTATATATATATATATATATATATATATATATA